>CM031085.1:17211812-17261300 GCA_018257905.1 Gillenia trifoliata | reverse complement strand
TAAATCAGAAACCAATAAGCATTCAAACCCCCTCTCCAAAAAAGCCCATTCTCAGAAAACGAAGCCAAACAAGAGGTAGTCCGCCAAGAACATTGCCCAAACAATGGTGCCTTAAAACCTACAAATAAGAAATCAAGCAATATATTAAAACATAAATAAATTAAAGCAATCTATTTTATTTTAATGGTCAGTTTTAAATTTGATGAGTGTGCATAAAACATTGTTGAAGTCCAATAAATAATAAATAACCACAACAAAAGAAACATCAAACCCATTTTTTAAAAAAATCTTACTCATAAAACCCGCAATAATCACCTAAAAACGTACAGAAACCAACAAAGACATAACATACCGAAACGAGCAGAAAGATTTTTCTATAAACCAAAAACAAGGACCAGAGAGCCACCACCTCCATACATCAAGCTGAAGTATTTGAACATAAACCAAACCAAGATGCGTGAAACCAGTGTCAAAAGACAATGAAGCCAAGAAGACGGACAATCTTTTTATGAAAAAAAATGAACGATGACAGATGAATAGCAAACCAAATGTGGGGACTATTCCATAAAGTAGACCCCGGAAAGACTCCGAGCTAAAAAATTTGCACATGCATTAGCGTGAAAGACAAGTAGAAAGTGAGAGAACATCAGATAACAGCATACGAACCCCAACCAATATGAAATCAAATCATAAGCCAAGAACTCAAACCCCTTTTAAAAGCACTTTACTCCCCTTCAACAAAGTTGGACCCAGACAGAAGTTGGGATGTCTCTGCATACAAAAAAATACGCTAAAATAAGAGAAAAAATATATAAACTAAGAAAAGAACATAAAATCATACATATCTCATAAGAACAAGAATTTACAAACAAAAAAAGGCCAAAAAGTAAATGACTCCATCCTAAAAGCAGTACGAGATCAAACAATTGCTCAAACAATTTCACAAAGCTCTAAGAAATACGAGATCAAGACATAAGCTAAGAGGTATCAAACCCCTCTTCTATAAAAACAGGCAGCCCGATGTCATCCAACACTCTATGACTTCATAAACAGACTATGTTGAAATGTATCTGCATAAAACATTGTTCCAACATATGTTCCAGATCTCATCAAACCCGAAGGAGTAAGAAATTAAATCAAAAACGAAGAATCAAACCCCCTATTCAGACTACCCTCCTTCCACTGCTTGACATATGCGGAAGAAGGATAGAATGTGTCTGCATACAGAAACAATGCTCAACTCGTGGCGCAAGATTGGATACAAAGGCTAAGAACCGGCGTTTAAAACAGTCGCAGGAAATCCCCGTTAAAAGAAACCCTTTCTCCTTGAACAAAGTGAGAGTCCATATACAAACAACAAATACCATCTGCACAAAAAACATTGCTCAGACAGTGGTGCTAGATCTTAAAAGCTTTTGAAAAAGAAGAAAATAACACATAAGCCATGAAACATCAAACCCCCCATTTTAAAATCATGCAGACCATTTTCCTTCGACTGAGTGAAAAACTCCATGACTAGAAAATTTTGGGATGCATCTGATAAAAACATGGATCATTGATCAAATAGTGGTTCCAGATGACATAAATTCCAAGAAATAAGAAATTAAATCAATCAAGAACCACCCAAACCCCCTATATAAAGTTGTTCTCCTTCTACAAGGTTAGGATGTGTCTGCATAAAGAAGCGTTTTATTCTCAGATTACGGAGCAAAATCTATACTCTAAAACAAGTTAAAAGAATTATAAGAGAAGAGAACCCCCTCTTAGAATTCCGCCTGCGTTTCTTTAAACTGAGACTCCTAAACAGAGAAACTTAAGACATCAGCACACAGAGGACTGGGAAGCCGTTTGCATGCATAAACTTACTCAAACGTGTCACCGTACAAAGTCTAAAAACAGAAAAATAAATCAGAAGCCAAGAAGTATTCAAAGTCCAATAAAACATTGTTCATATAATAGAAGTCCAATAAACAATAAATAATCATAAGAAAAGAAGCATCAAACCCATTTTTAAAAACAATCACCTGAAACCAACAAAGACAATATAGACCGAAAGCAGAAAGATTTTTCTATAAACCAAATTTCATTAAAGAACAAAACGAATGAACCTTGTACCAATGTGGATTGTTAATGCATCTTCATAAGACATTAAAGGAAGGAAGTACAACACGGAAATCCACAATAATGGACATTAAACAGAGACAACAAAACAAGAAGGGCGATAAACCAGAAATAGAATGCATATGCACAAGGAAATGCTAAAAAAGCACCGTCCACGTTTAGAATTTACTATCTGTCAATATAAGGGATAAACAAGAGGAGGAAAAACAATAACATGATTTTTAACAAAAATAGACGAGTTAAGATTTTTCAGTTTTAAAAACCAGCGCCTGAACCTGAAACTTCAAGCAACTTGTATTACCATCAATTTGATAAAACAGTAACCAAATTATCTAGTAAGACCCCACCTAAGATACATCTGCATAAAGTAATGCCACCACTAAAATTACACAAGGGGAAAAAAAACAATTGTTGAGAAGCGAAGAACTAATAAGTCTGAATAGAACAAAATCTGAATTACCAAAAACCAGTTGATAAGCCAGCAAGCATGAAAAACCACTTAAAGTCAAAGCTGTGAAAAGAAATTTTCAATACCCATTAGGCTGATGAAAGTAGAAGACAGTGAAACAATCCAATCATCCCGAAAACAAGACTTGACATTATTCTGCAAAAGTCGACAGCAACACACAAACATAGTTATTGAAACAAAACCAGAATTTATGACCTTGCTCGAAGAATAGTGCATCATCTTGAGAAACTAAAAGCCATAGATCACACTTATGACCTTGCTTGAAGAATAGTGCATCATCTTGAGAAACTAAAAGCCATAGATCACACTTCCTCATAGAATCCCTCTTAGAAGCAGTTCACACTCGTTTGTAATGAAATAAAGATGAAGATTGCATTAGTTCACACTCATTTGTAATGAAATAAAGATGAAGATTGCATATTGAGCCAGACATTGCAGCAGTTTTCAGAAATACGAAACTCTATAAGGAAAGAACAGTTCCAGATCCCATAAACCACAAGAAACTGAAAATTAATTCATAAGACGAGTTACAGAAACCCCCTTTCAAAAGTAGCGCCTCTTTCACTAAAGTAGGACACCACATACAAAATAAAGTCCGGACGCGTCTGCAATACAAAACCATTGTTCGAAGAATTGTACAAGATCTCTACACACTAAGAAAAGATGAGAATAACGTAAGCTAAAAGACCCCCTCTTAAAAGCCGACTGCTCAGGCTGGTCACTTTTAATTAAGTTAGGCTACACAAAGAGACAAAAGACAAAGGCATCTGCATAAATAATTGCTCAAATGATAGTCCACGATCGCATGTGGTCTTAACAAATACGATAGCACAACATAGGCTAATCATCAAACCTCCTTTTTCAAAAGCAGTCGGCCAAATGTCTTTCAACAGACAAACTTCATAAATAGACTATCTTGAAAGAAATAAGAAATTAAATAACAGGCCAAGAACTAAATCAGAAGCAAGAAAGCAATTGAACCCCTTCCTGAATGCAGCAAGTTCTCCTTCAATAAAATGTGACTCGACAAACAAACAAACAAATACCATCTGCAAAAAACACATTGCTCAAACAATGGTGCTAGATCTTAAAAGCTTTTTGAAAAAGAAGAAAATAAGACATAAACCAACAAACATCAAACCCCCTTTTTAAAATTATGCAGACCATTTTCCTTCGACTGAGTGACACTCCATAACCAGAAAATTTTGGGATGCGTCAGAAAAAACATTGATCATTGATCAAATAATGGTTCCAAATGCCATAAATCCAAAAAAATAAGAAATTAAATCAGTCAAGAACCACCGCATGCGAATGTGTCTGCATACAGAATCATATTCAGATTATGGAGCAAAATCTATATACTCTAAAACAAGTTAACATAATTATACTTGTCTCCCTCTTAAAAATCCGCATGCATTTCTTTAAACTGAGATTACTAAACAGACACTTAAGACATCAATAGGAGTGGGAAGCCGTATAAAAACAGAAAAATAAATCAGAAACCAATAAGCATTCAAACCCTCTCTCCATTAAGCCCCTTCTCAGAAACCGAAGACAAACAAGAGCTAGTCCGCCAAGAACATTGCCCAAACGATGGTGCCTTAAAACCTACAAATAAGAAATCAAGGAATATATATTAAAACATAAATAAATTAGAGCAATCTATTTTATTTTAACGGTCAGTTTTAAATTTGATGAGTGTGCATAAAACATTGTTGAAGTCCAATAAATAATAAATAACCATAACAAAAGAAACATCAAACCCATTTTTAAAAACAATCTTACTCATAAAACCCGCCATAATCACCTAAAAACGTACAAAAACCAACAAAGACATAACAGACCGAAACGAGCAGAAAGATTTTTCTATAAACCAAAAAAAAGGACCAGAGAGCCACCACCACGCATACATCAAGCTGAAGTATTTGAACATCAACCAAACCAAGATGCGTGAAACCAGTGCCGAAAGAAAGCCAAGAAGTGTAAACCCAATGAAGACGGACAATCTTTTTATGAAAAAAAATTAACGATGACAGATGAATAGCAAACCAAATGTGGGGACTGTTCCATAAAGTAGACCCAGGAAAGACTCCGAGCTAAAAACATTTGCACATGCATTAGCGTGAAAGACAAGTAGACACTGCGAGAACATCAGATAATAGTGCCCGCGTTTATTTGGTTTCAACTAATAGTCACAAGGGTGCTCGGTTCAAAAACAGGCAGCCCGTTCTCATTCAACACTCTGAGACTTCATAAACAGACTATTTTGAAATGGATCGCATAAAACATTGGTCCAATAATTGTTCCAGTCCTTCAACTGCTTGCCATATGCCAACGAAGGATAGAATGTGTCTGCATACAGAAACAATGCTCAACTCGTGGCGCAAGATTGGATACAAAGTCTAAGAACCGACATTTAAAACACAGTGAAGGAAATCCCCGTTAAAAGAAACCCTCTCTCCTTGAACAAAGTGAGAGTCCATAAACAAACAACAAATACCATCTGCAAAAAAAAACATTGCTCAGACAATGGTGCTAGATCTAAAAAGCTTTTGAAAAAGAAGAAAATAACACATAAGCCAAGAAACATCAAACCCCGTTTTTAAAATCATGCAGACCATTTTCCTTCGTCTGAGTGAAACTCCATAACCAGAAAATTTTGGGATGCATCTGATAAAAACATGGATCATCGATCAAACTCCATATGACATAAATCCCAAGAAATAAGAAATTAAATCAGTCAAGAACCACCCAAACCCCATCTACAGTTGTTCTCCTTCAACAAGGTTAGAATGTGTGCATACAGAAGCGTTTTATTCTAAGATTACGGAGCAAAATCTATACACTTTAATACAAGTTAACAGAATTATACGAGAAGAGAATCCCCTCTTAGAAATCCGCATGCGCTTCTTTAAACTGAGACTAAAAACATCAGCACACAGAGGACTGGAAAGCCGTTTGCATGCATGAACTAAAACAAAAACAAAGGAAGGCATCAACATTCAATACGAAATCCGATATTCTTTCATTCAGTTTCTTGTTTTGCCCTATTTTTAAGCATTATTTTTTAATTCAATGTCTTTAGACCCCAAACAAATGCAGTACAGATCAACTCGCTCTAAATTATTGATGCATTTCATGTAGCTGCTTTAAGAATTAAACCAGCAATTAAGAATATTCATCATTTTCAATTGGTTAAAGTAATCCAGAAACACTATATCCATTCCTACTTCACTTGCACATATAAAATCACAAGACTTTAGAATCAACTTACATTAAACTCTGAAAAGCAACCTGCACTGCAAAACGAGTGTACGACAAACCAGATATAAAGCCAAGTTAGAGTACAACATAGGCTAACAAGCATCAAACCCCCTTTTAAAAAAGCAGTAGGCCAAATGTCATCCAACAACCAGACTTCATATATAGGCTATCTGGAAAGGAATAAGAAATTAAATAAGCAAGCAACAACCACTCAAATCCCATATTCAGACTGCCCTTCTTCCACGATGGTTGTCATATATATATGAGAGACAGATTGTGTCTGCATACAGAAACATTGCTCAAATCATAGCGCAGAATCGCACAGAGTAAGTATAGAAAACAAAAAAGGAATTGAAAGAAAACCCCTTCAAAGCACCCCTTCATCCTTGAACAAAGTAACAATTGATACCCAAACGAACTTTAAAAAGCATCTGCACAGATAATTGCTCAAATAATGGTCCACATCTCACAACCACTATAAATTATAAGAAACAAAAGCATAAACAAAGAAACATCAAACCTCACATCTCTCTTCGACTGAGTGAGACTTCATGACCAGAAAATTTGGGATGAATCTGAATATGAAACATTGATCATTGATCAAATAATGGTAAAAGGTAACATAAACCCAAAAAATAAGTAATCAAATTATAATCCACGATCGCATAAATAATTGCTCAAACAGACGAAAGACAAAGGCATCTGCATAAATAATTGCTCAAATCATAGTCCACGATCGCAAGTGGTCTTAATAAATACGAGAGTATAACATACGCTAAGAAGCATCAAACCCCTTTTTTCAAAAGCAGTCAGCCAAATGTCATCCAACAGACGGATTGCATAAATAGACTATCGGCAAAGGAATAAGAAAATTAAATAACAAGCCAAGAACCACGCAAACCCCCATATTCAGATTGCCCTCCTTTCACGATGGTTGTCATATATATATGAGAGAATGAATGTGAATGCATACAGAAACATTGCTCAAATCATGGCGCAGAATCGCATACTGATATGAAACATTGATCATTGATCAAATAATGGTAGGAGGTAACATAAACCCAAAAACTAGGAAATTAAATCATAATCCAATAACCACTCAAACCCCCTCTTAGTAGCAGCTTGTTCCCCTTCAACAAAGCTGACAAAGTTGGACCTCATATATACAGACATGAGTTGGAACATGTCTGCATACAAGAACGTTGCTCAAATAAAGACGAAAACCAATACGCTCTAAGATAAGAAAATAGAGATTAAAACATAAGCCAAGAAACATCAAACCCCCGATTAAATCAGGCAACCATTTTCCTTCGACGAGAATTAATTATTGGGGACAGACAGACCGGTAAAACAGCCAGAAATTTTTTGAATAAATCATTGATCAAATAATGGTTCAAAATCATAAAAATTAAATCACAGTCGAGAATTACTCAAACCCCCGCTTTGAAGCATCCCGTTCTCCTTCAAAGGAAGGGACAACACAGAAATTAAATATAATGGACATTAACGGAAACAAGAAGCCAAGCAGGGTGAATAAACAAACCGAGCCACCATAAGCTCCCTGAAACACTTTTCATCAACCCGTATCCGATACACTCTTAGTAAGTGCATAATTTAACCCCGAAAATGTCATCGTTAGTATATGGTAAATAGGGATCGTTTCAATCCGGGGATTGAGGGTAATAACTGTCAATAAAAATACAAAGTATATTATTTACAAAATAAATAAAGTATAAACATATTTACAAAATAAAGGGGGTTTTCTGTTTTAGAATTTCAAAAAATTAAAAGAAACAAAGAAAATAAAATATATAAACACAAGTGCTAAGAATGAAATGAAAGAAACAAAGATCAAACCAATTCCATAATCAAATTGATTCAACCCTTACAATTGTTCATCTAAGTCATGAGAAAGAAGGATCATGAAACATTCATAGCAAATGATTTCCCATATTTTACTTTCCTAATTAATTAATCTAAATGAAAGCACCTAGATTAATTCTATTAAACATGCAATCAAAGTCTAGAAAGTTAGCTAATCAAAACATGTTTAACGCAATACACATAGAGAAAGGATATCAACTTAAGTGCACAACCTAGTATGAATAAGTTCATCTATTTGCAATCATTTTCAATTGAATTGACCTGTCCAAAGCCTTCCTTTACTACTTGTGATTTAGGTCCACAAACTATTAGTGAATCATGCACTAAATCTAGGCACCAATTATATGTATATATCCTAAGTTGGCCACCAAAGAACATAAACATATAAAAAGTTTTCTCAGAAGCAAATTCAATTGAGCAACCACATAAGCAACTAAGAATCACAATTATATGATCAAACTTTATTCAATCATAAGAATTCAAATTTAAACTTTGTTCTAACATCAATGTCATTCAGAAACGATTCCAACATAAATCAAACAAGGTTACAAAAAGAAATAGAATGAATTACACCGTGGGATGGAAGATGGAGATGGAGGATTGAAGGTTGATTCTGAAGCTTGAAAGCAAGTCTTCAATGGATGATGGATGAATTTCTACGGCTCCTTCTTCTTCTTCTTCCTTGCTTGAAATCTGTGTGGAATTGCACTAGAGGATGATAGAGGAGAGAGTATATTTTTTTCTTAGAAATCTGTGTGTGGGTATAGAATTTGTCTCTGGAATTTTTCTAACTTTGAATCCTCTATCCCCTAATTAATAGCTATTTTATTGATGACATTAAGTGAAGAAAATGGTTACACAAGTGTAACTCTTGGGTGGCCTTTATGCTAATTACTCCCACTTACTCCTCATCTTAATCTCCATTTCTTCAAATATTTGAATAGGTGTTTGCTGGCTTGTTCTTGGCTGCATCTGTTTTGCTGTCAGATTTATTGGATTTATTGCTTTCTGTTGCAGTTACAAACTGCTCAACATCTTCTGAACCTTTCAGTGTTAAAACGGCTATAACTTCTTCTTAGAAAATTGATATGGACAATCCGTGAAATGCTCCAAAACTAGACATCTGTAGCTTCTCTCTCAAGCATATAAGGCACGTTTTTTAATTCATTCTGAGCTGTTCACAAATTCTGCTTCCAAAGTCAGCTGATCTGCACAGGCAGTTTTGACGAATCTGTTACTTAAAATCCACTTTGTGCTATTTTTCTTTTCTTTGCTTGACAGATCCTACAAAACACAAACAAAGTAAATAGCTCAAAATATAAGGAACTAATTCAAGAAAAGAGCTGCTAAATTTGATGTAAAATATACATAAATATGAGCTTGTCATAACCCACTTTCGAGCCACAAAACTTCCCAACACTTAAATCACTAAATGACCTTGTAAAAGCAAGGATAAGGGCTAAACAATGCTTAGAATGAAGTATAAACATACTAAAATCAGAGCACAAAGTGCTCCTATCAATTACTCCCACACACTTAGCTTTTGCTAGTCCTCAGCAAAAATACAAAACAAAAACAAACACTACCGCTAAATTGTTATCTCGGTAATCTCTAAATCCATGGCTTTGTGTTTTAGCATTTATTTCTAAAAACATGTCAATTTAAATTTGATAAACATGCGTTATTAGTATGAACAAGTAAGCAGATGACAAATGTGGCTATGCAAAGTTGAATGATTAGCATGTTTAAGACAAGTCCAACTCAACTCACGTGGCATACCTCATCTTACTCGTAAAATGGCTATGCTTAAAAGCTTCACACTCAAGTATACGCAGAGAATAATTTGTAAAATAACGAACGGTTTGCGTATTTCATCAATAAAAGCAATTTTGTGAAAAATTTTTCAAACCTCAAGAAATAACTAAGTGCAACAAATGAACCAAAAACCATAAGCTCGACTTCTTTGTACTGACCCAATTAACCAAGGGTCGCCATCTCAAAGACAAGTATGAATTTCACAAAGGTTGTAATGGGGCTAAGCTTGGTTGAGAAGTGAAAGGTAAGGAATTACAAAGATCCTAAAGACCACAAGAGTATTGTAAAATATGGCCAAATTTCATCTTGTTGGGCCCTCTCTTCATTCTTTTCTCTTATGAAAAGTACAAAGGCCATATATATCATCAAGTTAGCCTTTGATTCACAATAACCTCATAATTCAACATAGCAAGGGAACTCAAGCCATTCAATTTTTCTTTTCTTTCTGTTTTTTTTTTTTTTTTTTTTTTTTTTTTTTAAGAATCGAATTTTACATACACTTTGGCTTGTCCCACCCCACACTTGTTTATCATCGCTACCCTCCAAAATTAAGTCATGCTCCACTAGGTCCGTAGGACAAAGGTAGGATATCCCGTATTGGGCTTAAGGTAAGGTTGTGAGGGTGATGAAACAAAGGCTATCAACGTAGGCTCAAGGGGTTCATTCTAAGAGTCCTATGACGGCACAATTAGGGACACAAGCTTATTTGGCTTTGGTGGTTATCCTAATTCCTTCATTCATTCTAAGATCGGGCATATTATGGCTTAAAAGCTTTGAAAGTTACAAAGTCGAAGTTCTAGCATTCTAGTTCATTAAAACTCATAAGTAATAATAGTCATTGAATTTTTAAAGAATAATGAGGTTTAAGCAAAACAAGCAATAAAATTCCTCTGTAGTTTGAACATTTAAACACTCAAAGAGAAAGTAATTGGCTCAAAAGCTCACTTGGGTCAAATGGCCGACTTAATCATAACATGCTTAATGGGCCACAATCAATCCAAATCTTAAATTTTCATACCAATTTCACATTATCAATCAAACTCATAATTTAATCTCAAAAATTCAAAATAATCACCATAAATTCTGGTGACATAATCATCCTAGATTTTAGGGGCATCCTAAGACTAAAACAAAATAAAAATAACGATTTTTTTTTTTTTCTTTCTTTTTAAAATTTTTTTTTTTCGACTTGAAGCAAAAATTAAACAACGATATAAACCCTACCCCACACTTAAAAATTCCATCATTCTCAATGTAAGCCCAAAAGTATAAAAATATAAATTTAAGCATGGAATAAGTTTAGTGAAAGAAAATCAAACAAACAAATAAACTTTTATACAATTCAACGTAAAAAAAAAAATGGAGAAATAGAAATGACAAACTCCCCGTTGATGGCTCATTCACTTACAGCTGAAATGGGTTGCCTCCTATGTAGCGCTTGATATTTATAGTCCATCACCCCAGACTTTCCTCCTACTTAATCCCCTTCCCCGTCAAGGGGCGCTTGGAGGGGCACGCTCCACCATGTTCCACAAACGCTCATAATAGGGCTTTAGGCGGTGGCCATTCACTTTGAACTCAAGCTCGCTTGTTCACTCTTAATCAGACAAATGATGAGAGAAAACATTAGTAATAATAAAGGTCCAATCCAACGAGAACGAAGTTTTACCTCGGGAAGAGCTTAAGAGACGAGAATGGAACAAAAAGAACTTTTCGCCCACAACAAAAGTCTTTCAACGAATCATCTTATCATGGAAGGCTTTTGCTTTCTCTTTATAGATTCTTGCACTTTCAATGCATCATTCCTAATCTCCTCCAATCCTTGCAATTGTAGCTCCTATGAAGCCCAAATTTCATCAATATCCATGTTAAACTCCGTTTCCACGGCCCACCAAGCTTTGTGCTCTAATCCCACAAAAAGTGCATGGCAAGGTTTGCTACACACTATTCTCGTAAGGTGACATCTCCAATGGAAGTGCTTGTTAACAAGTAATTCTTTATATTTTACAATTTAAATTTCCAACACTTAGGTACTATGGAATGTGTGAATCTCGATGTGCAATGGGACCGAAATAAATGACCTGAGCCCGAGAGTATGTTTTATCCAATATACCTTAATGTATCACAACCATTTTTGTTATAAATATCATTGATATCAAATTAAATCTGAGCTTAGTGAAATCATAGACCTGCGTCTAAGTATGGTCGCCTGTACACAAAGTTCCTCTTACATCTTTTGGGCAACCTTACCGAAATGGCCAGGTAGGGGAGGGCGACCACGCAGAGGCAGAACCATTTTGGCGGAGCTGGCCCACATTGTGGTTTACGGGCCACTTGTAAGCACTTCTCGATCCAACAAACCCGTCATGAACGTTGTCCCCAATCCTAGATACCATCCCACATAGGCTATACTTACTAAGATGCAAAAGGTCCTAAGTGTGAAGACACTCAACAAGTAAAGCACAAGGCGCCCTCAACCTTAAGTGGACCAACTAGGCACCAATAAGGGGTTTAGCCAAGACACAATTGCGACTTCACCTATTCCTCTTGAATTTACAACTCACAATTAAATTCGTGTTCAATAATATAAATAACAACCTAAGTAATTAACTAAATTTCGAGAATTACAAACAAGTAAAAAAACTTTTATTTTTATTTTTATTTTTATTATTTTTTTTATCACATTATGACAAAGAATAAATATTCACAATTTAACAAGTGATTTTTCAACTTGCACCAAGGCTGTACTGATACACTCTTGTAAGTGCATAATTTAACCATGAAAATGTTATCAAGTATATGGTAAATAGATCGCTCTAATCAGGATTGAGGGTACACCTGCCAATAAAAATACAAAGTATATTATTTACAAAAATAAAATAAAGTATAAAACATATTTACAAAATAAAGGGGGGTTTTCTGCTTTAGAATTTCAAAATTAAAAGAAACAAAGAAAATAAAATATATAAACACATACAAGAATGAAATGAAAGCAAAACAAAGATCAAAACCAATTCCATAATCAATGAATCATTCTGCAACCCTTATTAATTAGTTCATCTAAGTCATGAGAAAGAAGTTGATCATGTGAAACATTCATAGCAAATGATTTCCCATATTTTCATTTCTCAATTAATTAATCTAAATGAAAGCACTCTAGATTAATTCTATTAAACATGCAATCAAAGTCTAGAAAGCCAGCTTAATTAAAACATGTTTAACGAATACACATAGAGAAAGGATATCAACTTCTAAGTGCACAACCTAGTATGAATAAGTTCATCTATTTGGGTAATCCTTTTCAATTGAATTCGACTTTGTCCAAAGCCTTTACTACTTGTGATTTAGGGTCCACAAACTATTAGGTGAATCGTTTACCTAAATCTAGCACCAATTATATGTATATATATCCTAAGTTGGCCACCAAAGAACATAAACATATAAAAGTTTTCCGTAAAGCAAATTCAATTGAACAAACTCACATAAGCAACTAAGAATCACAATTATAAGGATCAAACTTATTCAATCATAAGAATTCAAATTTAAACTTTGTTCTTAACATCAATGTCAACTAGAAACGATCTCCAACATAAATCAAAACAAGGTTACAAAGAAATAGAAATGAATTACACCGTGGATGGAAGATGGAGATGGAGGATTGAAGGTTGGATTCTTGGCTTGAAAGCAAGTCTTCAATGGTGGATGATGGATGAATTTCTCACGGCTCCTTCTTCTCTCTTCTTCTTCCTTGCTTGAAACTGTGGAATTGCACTTAGAGGATGGATGTAGGAGAGAGAATATATTTTTTTCTTAGAAATCAGTGGTGGGTATAGAATGGTTCTCAATTCCTTTTCTAACTTTGAATCATCCCCTAATTAATAGCTATTTTATTGATGACATTAAGTGAAAGAAAATGGTTACACAAGTGTAACTCTTTGGGTGGCCTTTATGCCACTACTCCCACTTACTCCTCATCTTTAATTCCATTTCTTCAAATATTTGAATAGGTGTTTTGGTCGCTTGTTCTTGGTCAAGATCTCTGCTTTTATCGCCGATTTATTAGATTTATTGCTTTCGCTGCGCTTAAGAATCACTCAACATCTTCCGAACCTTCAAAGGTTAAACGCCATAACTTCTTCTAGAAAATTGATATGGACAATCCGTGAAATGCTCCAAAACTAGACATCCGTAGGCTTCAAGCATATAAGGCACGTTTTTTAATTCATTCGAAATAAGCTACAACTTGCTTCCAAAGTCAGCTGATCCAAGACAGCAGCTGATGAATCACATTTAAAATCCACTTTGTGCTATTTTTCTTTTCTTTGCTTGGATGCATCCTACAAAAACACAAACAAAGTAAATAGCTCAAAAATATAAGGAACTAATTCAAGAAAAGACAAGTAAATTTGATGTAAAATATACATAAATATGAGCTTTGTCATACCTAATTTCGGAAAATAAAACTTCCCAACACTCTTAAATCGACTAAATGACTTTAAAAGAAGGATAAGGGCTAAACAATGCTTAGAATGAAGTATAAACATTGCTCAAAATCGTAGCACAAAGTGCTCCCATCGCATCTCGCCGTGACTGGCCTAAGACAAGAATTAGAATGCATTTGCATAAGACACTCGCCAAAAAACAACATCAAATTTTCAAAACTCTTAGAACTCGGAAACTAAAACAAAGAGGGCAAGAAGCATTAAACCCTCTTAAAGAGTGTAAATTGAACTATGAAGAAGTAATTCTAAATGCATATTACCCAATATTCATTTAGGTATAAAGATTAAAAAGAAGTTGCAAAAGAATGAAATTTAATGCATTCTACTAAAGGAATATCTAACCAAGAATGCTAAGCACAATTCTAGAGAAAAATATTGTGTTTATAAAACTACCAAGAGAAAGATTGGATACTAAATCCTCAAAATGACACCCAAGAAATGTAATAACTTAAGATATAATATATAAATAAAATCGACGATATTGTAGCAACAATTAAAACCTATACCGATATATACAAAATCATGTTATTGTGCCAAAATTAAAATGCGATACAAACAAAATCATGTTATTAACAATTAAAACAAAAACAAAGGAAGGCATCAAATATTGCCAATACAAAATCCTACATTCTTTCATTCAGCTTGTTTTGCCCTATTTTTAAGCATTATTTTTAATTCAATGTCTTTAGACCCTAAACAAATGCAAGACAGATCAACTCGCTCTAAATTATTGATGCATTTCATGTAGCTTTAAGAATTAAACCGCAATTAAGAATATTCATCATTTTCAATTGCTGTATAATCCAAAAACACTATATCCATTCGACTTCACTTGCACATATAAAATCACAAGACTTTAGAACCAACTTACATTAAATTCGCCAAAGAACTCCGCACCGCAAAACGCCGTACGATAAACCCGATATAAAGCCAAGTTAGGGTCAGAGTAAGAAAATGCACTTCAACAAGTTAGTGACGTAAATTACTAATAAAATATTGCACAAACTTGATACAAGAAGGAAAATTGCATCAAGCCACTTTATTACCATCAATTTGATAAAACAAGCATAACCAAATCATCAAGCTTTAATTACCTAAGATACATCCGTATAAAGTAATGCCACCACTAAAATTACACAAGGAAAAAAAACCATTGCCGAGAAACGGAGAAATAATAAAGTTTATTATAACGTAACCCGAATCACCAAAACCAGCTTGATAAGCCGAAGAAGTTACTAAAACCACTTAAAGTCAAAAATGTGAAAAGAAATTTTCAATACCCATTAGGCCGATTAAAGTAAAAGACAAAGTGAATTAGTCCAATCACCCCCAACACAATGAGTCTTGACATTATTCCTCGCAAAAGTCGACAGTTAAGAACACACAAACATAGTTGTTGAAACAAACCGGTAATTTATGACCTGCTCTCGAAGAATAGTGCAACACCTGAGAAACTAAAAGCCATAAATCACACTTCCTCAGAAGCCCTCTCTTAAAAGGGGCCACTGTATATGTAATGAAATAAAGATAAAGATTGCATATTGAACCAAATCTTGCAAAGAGTTTTCTAAATACGAACTTATAAGCAAAGACCAATTCCGCATCCCATAAACCACAAGAAATCGAAAAATTAATTTATGACAAGAGTTACGTAAACCCCCTTCAAAAGCAATTGCCTCTTTCACTAAAGTTGACACCACATACAAAATAGAGTCCGGACGCTGGTCATGATACTTTTACCATTGTTCAAAGATTCGTATTAAGATATCAACAATAAAAGACATGTAAGCCAAAAAGACCCACTTCTTAAAAATCGATCGGCCAAAGTAATTTCATTAATGAAGTTAAGAGGACACAAATGCATTAAAGACAAAGGTATCTCCTCGCATAATAATAGCTCAGTCAATAGTCCACATCGCATGTGGCCTTAATAAATGCGTAGAGTATAATATAGGCGGTGAAGCATCAAATCCTTTTTCAAAAGCACGGCCAAATGTCATCCAATGCACGGACTTCAAATAGACTAGTCCGCAAAGGAATAAGAAAATTAAATAACAAGCCAAGAACCACGCAAAACCCCCCATATTCAGACATTGCCCTCCTTTTACGATGGTTGTCATATATATATGAGAGACCTAATGTGAATGGCTGCTGCAAACATTGCTCAAATCATGGCTACATAGTTGCATACAAAGTCTAAGAATAGAAAACAAAAAAGGAATTGAAAGAAAACCCTTCAAAGCACCCTTCCTCCTTGAACAAAGTACGGGGCTCAAAACCCAAACGAAAAGGAATTGAAAGAAAACTCTCAAAGCACCCTTCATAAATAGACTATCTGGGGCATTTAAAATTGCTCAAATAATGTTCCACATCTCACAACCACTATAAATTATAAGAAACGATAAACAAAGAAACATCAAACCTCACATCTTCTTCTTCGATCGAGTGAGACTTATGACTAGAAAATTTGGGATGAATCAATTTGAAACATTGATCATTGATCAAATAATGGTAAGAAGTAACATAAACCCAAAAAATAAGTAATCAAATTATAATCCAATAGCCACTCAAACCCCACTTCAAGAGTGCTTGTTCTCCTTCAACAAAGTTGATAAAGTTGGACCTCAGCACAGACATGAGTTGGAATATGCCCGCATACAAAAACGTTGCTCAAATAAAGGCAATAAACAATACGCCTACGATAAGAAAACAACCAGAAGACAATGAAAACCCCAACTAAAAGCCACCAGCTCTCCTTTAAACTGTAGGATTCTAATCAGTGCACTTCAAAGCATCTGCATACACATAAGAATGGGTAGACACAAACTTTCATTGAACCAAACAAAACCAAAAATAGAAAATTCAATCAATAGCAAGAAGCACTTAAACTCCTCTAAAACCAGCATGTTCTGCTAAAACAAGATGAGACTCCATAAACAAACAAGATATACAATCTGCACAGAACATTCCTCAAATAATGGTGCTAGAACTCATAAGCCCAAAGAAAACAGGGATTAAAACATAAGCCAAGAGACATCAAACCCTTTTAAATCAGGCAACCATTTTTCTTCGAATTAAGCCGAAACTGCATAACCAGAATTTTTCAATAGATCATTGATAAAAATGGTCTTCAAAACTATAAAAATTAAATCACACTCAAGAATCACTCAAACCCCGCTTAAGCAAAGATGTTCTCCTTCAACTAGATTAGAATGAGTCCATGATACAAAAGCATTGCTCAGATTATGGCAGCAAAGATCTATATGCCCTAAAATACTAAAACAGAAACAATGCTGAGAAACCCCATCTTAAAATCTTCCCGCTATGTTTTAAGAAAGCGAGATCCTAAACCCCGGAATTTTGTACCATGGATAGAGTGAAGTTAGACACTGTTGATGCATCTGCTTAAGACATCAAAGGTAGGACAACACTGAAATCGAATATAATGGGCATTTAATAGAAACAAGAAGCCACAGTGTGAATAAACAAACCGAGCCACCATAAGCTCCCTGAAACACTTTCCATCAACTCGCCCCCAGCCGTGACTTTGGCCTAAGACAAGAATTAGAATGCATTTGCATAAGACACTGCTAAAAACAACATTAAATCATTAAAACCTTAGAACTGGGAAACTAAAACAGAGGAAAAACCTGAAAATGCATAATACCCAATATTCATTTAGGTATAAAGATTAAAAAGAAGTTGAAAAGAATTTAACACATTCTACTAAAGGAATATCTAAAAAGAATGCTATACACCCTAGAGACAAAATATTGTGTTTATAAATCCAGTTCAAGAGAAAGATTGCATACTGAATCCTCAAATGACACCCGCAAACAGAACAACTTAAGATATAATATATAAATAAAATCGATAATGTAGCAAAATAATTAAAACTGATATTGATATATATAAAATCATGTTATTGTGCTAACAATTAAAATGCGATACAAATAAAATCATGTTATTAACTATTAAAACAAAAACAAAGGAAGGTATCAACATACAATACTTAAACCCTACATTCTTTCATTCAGCTTTTTGTTTTGCCCTATTTTTAATATTTCTGAATTCAATGTCTTTAGGACTCCAAATGCAGTACATATCAACTTGCTCTAAATTATCCATGCATTTCATGTAGCTGCTTTAAGAATTGAACCCGCACTAAGAATATTCACTGGCTTCAATTGGTTAAAGTAACTTTAAACACGCGGTACAATAAACCAGATATAAAGCCAAGTCAGGGTCAGATACAAATGTACTACAGTTAGTGATGTACATTACTAATAAGATACTGCACAAACTTGGATACAGGGAGAGGAAAACAGACTTCCTCACAACTTTTATTACCATCAATTTGATAAAACAGTACAACCAAATTATCAAGTAAGACCCCACCTAAGATACATCTGCTGCATAAAGTAATGCCACCGCTAAAATTACACAAGGGAAAAACAATTGTTGGAGAAACGAAGAACTATTAAGTCTGAATAGAACAAAATCCTAATCACCAAAACCAGTTGATAAGCCACCAAGCATCAAAAACACTTTTAAAGTCAAAGTCGTGGAAAATAAATTTTCAATACCCATTAGCTGATGAAAGTAGAAGACAGTGAAACAATCCAATCACCGAAAAACAATGAGACTTTGACATTATTCTGCAAAAGTCGACAACAACACACACACATAGTTGTTGAAACAAACCATAATTTATGACCTTGCTCAAGAATAGTGCATCATCTTGAGAAACTAAAAGCCATAAATCATACTCTCTCATCGAATCCTCTCGTAAGCAGTTCACACTCTCACAGTAATGAAATAAAGATGAAGATTGCATTACTTCACACTTGTTTGCATGAAATAAAGATGAAGATCGTGATATTGAGCTAGACATTGCAGCAGTTTTTAGAAATGAACCTATAAGCAAAGAACAGCGTTCCAGATCCCATAAACCACAAGAAACTGAAAATTAATTCATAACATAGGATAATCATCAAACCTCCTTTTTCAAAAGCAAATGGCCAAATGGGTCATTCAACAGATGAGACTTAACAAATAGACTATCCGGAAAGGAATAAGAAATTAAATAATGTGTGCCAAGAACCACGCAAAACCCCCATATTCAGATTGCCCTCCTTCCAAGACTGTTGTCATATATATATGAGACTCAATGTGTCCGCACAGAACATTGCTCAAATCATGACGCGTAATCGCATGCAGCTCCAAGGAATGGAAAACTAAAACACAATTAAAAGAAAACCCCTTCAAAGCACCCCTTCCTCCTTGAACAAAGTAACACTCCATACCCAAACGAACTTTTAAAAGCATCTGCAATCGAAAATTGCTCAAATAATGGTCCACATCTAACCTTTAAACATATAAGAACCAAAGCAAAACCAAGAAACATCAAACCCCCTTGGCTGTATCACAAGTTTCTTCCAATAGTTCTCCTTCAATAGAGTGCTAATTTCCTGCTAAATAAACAAATACCATCTGCAAAAACATTGCTCAAATAATGGTGCTAGATCTAAAAGCTTTTGAAAGAGAAGCAGGTCAAGACATAAAAACCAAGAAACATCAAACCCTTTTAAAATCATGCAGACCATTTTCTCTTCAACTCGAGGGAAACTCCATAAACCGTAAAATTTTGGGATGCACTTAAAAACATGGATCATTGATCAATAAGGTTCCGTAACATAAATCCCAAGAAATAAGAAATTAAATCGCCAAGAACCACCCAAAACCCTACGAAGTTGTTCTCCTTCAACAAGGTTAGAATGTGTCTCGCATACTAATCGTATTATTCTCAGATTACAGAGCAAAATCTATATACCCTTAAACAAGTTAACAGAATTATAGGACAAGAGAACCTCTCTTAAAATCTGCATGCGCTTCTATAAACTGAGATTACTAAATGTATACACTTAAGACATCAATATACAGAGGAGTGGAAGCCGTATAAAAACAGAAAATAAATCAAAAACCAAGAAGCATTCAAACCCCTCTTCAAACCCCTCTCCAAACAAGCCGTATAAAAACAGAAAATAAATCAATATTTTATTGTTGCTAGTCCGCCGAGAACTAGCAACAATAAAATATATCATGCAACTGTAGCACAATAAAAATGAAACAAATAAAGTCATAATATTCTACCAACAACAATTAAAATAAAATCAGAGAACCGCTTAACTTACAATTCAATATAAGCATTCCTTCATTTAGCATGTTTCTACAATTGCAGACACAGATACAGATCATCTAATATCTTGTATTCCAATTGCAGATACAGATCAATTCACTATAAATTATTGATGCACTCTCATGTAACTGCTTTCTGAATTAACCCACAATTAAGAATATTCACTACTTTCACCAGTTAAAATATAAATCCAGGAACACTGATATCCATATCTTCCGATGAGACGTTGCACATTATAAAATCACAAGACATTTTCATTAATTTTGAAATTTAACCCGCACAACTACCACTAACAATAAACCGGATATAAAGCCAAATGAGGATCAGAAAAAAATAAATTGAATTGATAGTGATATGAATTAACGAGAACATTGCCCAAACTTCAATAAAAGGAAAAAGGAACTATACCAATTTTATTTCGATCATCAAAACTTGGAATCAAGTAAGACCTCACCTAAGTTACATCTGCATGGGTTATGCCACCACTAATAATAAGGTACATCAACTTGAGTATGACACTCACAAAAAGACCAGAACCCGATTTCACAAAAGAAATCAGATCCATACTGCATAATCATATCCCAAATGATACTGCCATATAGATAGCATGTTAAACATCCCCTCTGTTAAGTTTCTAACTAGGCCTTCTGCAGGAATGCATCCACATAGCTGCCAGATGTTATGAAGTCTTATAAGATAACAAATTAAATGATAACTTGATAAGCCAGAAAGCATGAAACATTTAATGAAAGGAAACTCCCAAAAGAAATTTCTAGCCAATGAAAGTGAAGATATTAAATCAGCCCAACTCGAACTCAATGATACTTGAGATTTTTCTGCACAACACCACAACAAGACAAACATAGTTGTTGAAACAAAACCAGAATTCACGATAAGTTGATGAAACAATATGATTTGGTCCATGTATGTGCCATCTTGAAAATAAAAGCTATGCAACAAACTTCACTTAGAAGCAGTTCATACTCCTCAGGATCCAATGAAATATAACTCCACCTCCAAAGGTTGCATACATATAGAACCAGATCTTACAGCGCTTTACAAAAAAAAAACTAATCATAAGAAAAAGAAGCATCGCACTCCCTCTTAAAATCAGCTGCAGACTGCTCTCTCTGTAACTCTGTTTCTATAGGACAACCGCATCCGCTTAATGCAAACTTCCAGCATCTGCCAAATAGTAGAGAGTCCCACCATTCACACATCAAGCTGAAGTATTTGAACATAAACCAAAACCAAAGATGCGTGAAACCAAGTACAAAAAGACAATGAAGAAAAAGAAGACCTAAGAAAGACTCGAGCTAAAAACATCAACATGCATTAGCTATGGAAAGACCAACAATCGACGTAACATCGAGCAACGATACAAACTCCAAGCAATACGAAATCAAATCATAAGTCAAGAGCTCAAACCCTTCAAAAGCAAATATGCCCCCTTCAACAAAGTTGAATCCGGCATTATAACTTGGGATGTCCTTTACATAGAAAAATACGCTCAATAACAGAGCAAATATATAAAGCAAGAAAAGATAAGAAAATCATACATATCTCATAAGAACAAGAAATTAGAACAAAAAATGCTAAAAGGTATCTGACTCTATCGTAAAAAGCAAAAAGCCTTTTTTTCTATTCAATCGAGTAAGACAAGAAAAGTTTGTCATCTTTAATAAAATAGTGACTGTATAATGGTTCAGCATCTCAAAACCACAAAAACTAAAAACAAATTCATAAGACAAGAACTATGGAAACTCCCCTTTTAGAAGCAGACCACTCCTTCACCGAATCCCACACCACATACAAACTAATGTCGACGTGGTCTCCGTATTACAAAACATTGCTCAAATAACTGTAAAATATCTTATACACGCCAAGGAAAGAAAAGAACACAGTAAGCCAAAAGACCCTCTCTTAAAAGCTTGACTCGTCACCTTTAATGCTGCTAGGACTTCATCTGACAAAAAGGCATCTGCATAAATAATTGCTCTCAAATAATTTTTGCAAAGCTAAGAAATACGAGAACAAGACATAGGCTAATAAGTATCAAACCCCCACTTTAAAAAGAGAGCTCGTTGTCATCCAACACTCCGAGACTTCATATAAATGCAGATCATTTTGAAATGGACCTTGCATAAAAACATTGTTCCAATAAATGCTCCACATCTCATCAAACCCAAGGAGAAAGAAATTAATCAAAAACCAAGAACCACTCAAACCCCAATTCACTGCCCTCCTTCCACCGCTTGCCATATGCGACGTAAGGAGGGAATGTGTCCGTGATACAGAAACAATGCTCAATCGGGCGCAAGATCGATAAAGTCTACGAATCAACTTTTAAAATACTAAAGGAAATCCCTTAAAAGTAACCCTTTCTCCTTCAATGAGACTCCATATCCAACCTAAAATTAAAAAAGCATCTGCAAAGAATATTGTTCGAATAATGGTCCACTTGTCACAAGCTCTCTAAGAAATAAAAGAGACGGAAAAAAATAAACCAAGAAACACCAAAACCCCTTCAGAAGCGATGGAATCTCATTCTTGACCGAGTGAAGCCGCACCAGGAAATTTTTAGGATGCATCTGATATGAAACATTGATCATTGATCAAATAATCGCATCACCAGATAACATAAACCGCAAGAAATAGAAACCAAATCATAATCGACAACTTTCAATCAAACCCTCTCTTGAAGCAATTTATTCTCCTTAAAACAAAGTTGAACTCGGGAACAGACGAGTTGGAATGTTTCTACATGCAAAACATTGCTCAAACAATAGAGCAAAACCATACAATCTAAGATAAGAAAACAAAAACATAAGACAACGAACCCCGTAAAATCCACCGCCTCTTTTAACGAAGTAGAAATCCTAAACAAGGAACTTCGCTCAACATATCTGCTAAACAAATAATTGGGTAGGCATATAAACATTGCTAAAATATGAACCAAACAAAGCCCAAGAATAGAAAACTAAATCAGGAAGCAAGAAAAAGCAATTGAACCCCTTCCCCGAATCCAAAGAAGTTCTCTTTTCAATAAAGTGTGACTCCACAAACAAACAAACAAATACCATCTGCAAAAAACATTACTCAAAACAATGGTGCTAGATCTTAAAAGCTTTTTGAAAAAGAAGAAAAATAAGACATAAACCAAAAAACATCAAACCCCCCTTTTTAAAATCATACACCATTTTCCTTCGACTCTAGTGAAACTCCATAACCAGAAAATTTTGGGATGCTATTGTAAAAACATTGATCATTGATCAAATAATGGTTCCAGATGCCATAAATCCTAAGAAATAAGAAATTAAATCAGTCAAAAACCACCAAAACTTCTATACGAAGTTGTTCTCTTCAACAAGTTTAGAATGTGTCTGCATACAGAATCGATATTCTCAAATTACTGGAGCAAAATCTATATACTCTAAAAACAAGTTAACAGAATTATACTTTGTCTCCCTCTTAAAAATCTGCATGCTTCTTTTTAAACTGAGCTTTACTAAACAGACACACTTAAGATATCAATATACAGAGGAGTGGGAAGCCGTATAAAAACAGAAAAATAACCAGAAACCATTGCCATTCAAACCTCTCTCTCCAAAAAATGCTCGTATCACGAAGACAAACAAGAGCTAGTCCGCAAGAACACTGCCCAACTGTGATGGTGCTCTTAAAACTCACAAATAAGAAATCAAGCAATATATATTAAAACATAAATAAATTAGAGAAATCATTTTATTTTAACAGTCAGTTTTAAATTTGATGAGTGTGCATAAACATTGTTGAAGTCCACAAATAATAAATAACCATAACAAAAGAAATATTTCAAACAAAAACTCATTTTTAAAAACAATCTTACTCATAAACCCGCGAATAATCACTCTAAAAATGTACGTAAAACCTACAGCATATGTGGAACAATCAACGTGAAAGCGGTAAAGATTTTTCATTAACCAAAAAAAGGGAGCAGAGAGCCACCACCATCCATACATCAAGCCACATTTGAACATAAAACCAAAACCAAGATGCGTGAAACCAGCGCTTCAAAGACAATGAAGGCCAAGAAGTGTAAACCCAATGACGCATTTAATAATCTTTTATGAAAAAAATAAACGATGACAGACATGAATAGCAACCAAATGTGGGGACAAGCTCCATAAAGTAGACCCAGGAAAGACTCCGAGATAAAAACATTTGCACATGCATTAGCTAACACCGATTAACATCGTATAACTGTGATACGAACTCCAAGCAATACGAAATCAAATCATAGGCCAAGACCTCAAACCCTCAAAAGCGTTAGTTGTTCCCTTCAACAAAGTTGAATCCGCACAGGTTGGGATGTCTCTACATAGAAAAAATAAGCTCAAATAGAGCAAAATATATAAACTAAGAAAAGAAAAGAAAAGAAAATCATACATATCTCATAAGAACAAGAAATTATAATCAATTAAATCAAATCATAATCAATTAACCAATCAAACCTCTCTGGAAGCTAGCTTTATTCTTAAACAAGTTGAACTCGTAAATGTGACTAGTTGGAATGTTTCGCATAAAACATTGCTCAAACAATAGAGCAAACCATACAATCTAAGTTAAGAAAACAAAAACATAAGACAACGAACCCTGGCACCCTCCACCGCCTTTAACGAAGGAGACGGGATGATACGAGCCAGGGAATGTCGTAAGTCCTCAGACTAAAGAAGAATTTGATTTCCGAGTACTTTAGATAAGGCCTACTTATGAGTGCAATTCTAGAAAAGGAAGACTCAGGGTAAACCAAATGTTGTCCATATAATACAAGTTCAATAAACAATAACAAACTATAAGAAAAACAAGCATCAAACCCATTTTTAAAAACAATCATCCTAAAACCAACAAAGACAATACAGACCAAACCAAAGATTTATCACTAAACCAAATTCTCATTACAGAACAAAACGAAGGAACCTCAGACTGTGGACTCGTTAATGCATCTTTACAAGCAAGACATTAACAAAGGAAGTACAACATGGAAACCCACAATAATGGACATTAAACAGAGACAATAAAACCAAGAAGGTGATAATGCTGTAAACAAGGCACTAGAACAAGTGTCTGATGTCACAGGAAGAGTTGGAGAAAATGTTTGTTTATTGTGTTTTATTTGTGGGAGTGTTATGTTGTAAAGATTATATCATATGGTAAAAATGTTGCATTTTATTTAATAACAATTTATTGAACATTTGCAAGCAGAGCGCATATATATTTAAAAAAAGTAGTTTTTTTATTTACAAAGAAAAATGATGGTTTTCTAAACATCATATTTACAACAAAAAAAGATGGAAGGGTGGTTTCTAAGTAGTACCACATGTTTACGAAAACATAGTGCTTTTCCAAGTAGCATTATATTTACAAAGAAAAATATGGAAGTGGTGGTGTTCTCAAGTAGTAGCACCATATTTGGTAGCCTGTGGGTAGTCTCAAGTAGTAGCACCATATTTGATCACATGGTAAATGTATAATTGAACAATATAAAGGTAATCGAGAAATATAGACAATGCCTCAGTGGAGAAAGTTACATTAGAATTTGTGAGATCGTAGAGTAATAAAATTTGAGAGAGAATAATATGTTCGATTTAAAAGTCATCAAAGACCTAAACAATGAAGAGTAATATAGAAAGTGCAAACCTTTTTATACTAACAAAGCACCAACCCAAATTTAAAACTAAAGAAATCATGGTACCCAAATCCAATCCCAAACCTTTTATACTAATTTGCGATTAACCATGTAATCTATAAAATTCCACATCTTTATACTAATTTGGAGATTAACTACGTAAAAAAATTCAAAAGCATATTGCAAAACAAAACAAAAGGAAGAAACTTTCAATTTGTACATTAAATATCCCAAAATACTAATGATCTAAGTTGTTGCTAAATTCCAATTGCAATTAAGGGTACATTCAACTGGCTTCTAAATTATAAGCAAAGGACTCACCTTGGAAGACTTTGTACAGAATCAACGAAACCAAACCAAACACAAAGATAAGTTAAATAAAATCATCGTTGATTCAATGAATTCGAAAGTGAAATCACAAATTTAGCCTACCAAATCTATCAAGAACTAACCTGGAACTCAACCTTCGGGTTTAAAATTTTCTTCATCGAATTAGAGGCGGATTCGTAGAAACCCTACATTAGTCACAAAGAACAAAATCAATAATAATTCCAACTTACATAAATTACGAACCCGAAACTCCAAAGCAAAGAAGATTTTTTTATTCACATTTATCCACACAAATTACGAAAGATTTTTTTGTTTTATCACAAGCGCCACGCGCCCCAAGATGTTTTACTTATGCTGAATAAATGAAAAAGAAAATGACATTAATGTTGAAAGTGTAGGATGTGGGTTAAAATTTTTGGTTACGAAGAAAACTCAGCAAAACACATGGATCCAGCAGAATTTAGCTTTGTAAACAAACAAAGAAGAGATTATCCTCTCGTTTGACAACCCAGAAAATTCATGGAAAATAAATTTCCAAACAACCAGAAAAATTTAATGAAAAACAAACAAACAAGAACTAATCCTTCGGAATCAGAAAGTTCCAATTTCACTTTATTGGATACCAATCACAAACCCAATTGAGAACAGATTTAAGAAACACCAAAAAGCAAAAATCCAAAGACAAGAGAAAAGAAAGCTCACATATAAGTATAATTCTTGAACCCCAATAAATCCACAGAAGGCGTTACATTAACTAAATCGCATGCAAAAAAGCTAAAACCCGCTGTTTGGCTTCCAAGAAAAACAAAGATAAATAAAACTTTTACGCATTTCAATAACACCTGCATTCCTCATCCTCAATTTCTCACATGCACTGTGTAAAATGAATGCCAGTAAAACACGAAAAGAATTACAAAATTGAATTCCCAACCTAACTATGCATAAACAATTATTTCCCATAACTCTCTTAAATAGAGCAGTGATCCTAGGTCACTAATAGCACTAAATTTAGGGGAAAACTCTTACCTCACAAGTGCATGAACAGACCGTGACTTTGTCCACTTGAAATGAAATGGAGAAGTCCCACGTAATCACCTTCCTTCAACAACATATAGTTGAAGCAAATTGTTTAGTTAATAGCCAAACCGTGTGAGAATGTAGATAGACAATCAATTAACCTATGCATGCACAGCAAGAACCAACATACACAACATAGCAACAGCGGGAAAGATACCAACAAATTTAAGGCTTTATGTTCCCCGTGGGTACAACACTCCAATAGCATTATGAAATGTAAGAAAGAACTTTTACAAATCTGTAAAATATATACAAAATTAGATGAAAGAGCAAAACAACTCCAGGTCATATATATTAATTCATAAATTGTAAAACTTATGAAATATTTAAAGATGCATGCAAGTAGTTTTCTCAAAACATGTAGTGTATTTCAACTAAATGATAAGGAAAAAATATATCATAAAGAATCAAATCAATGGTTTACAATTCAAATGATATATATCCATACAAACAATTTACAAAAGAATATGCAAAGAAAGAAAAAGAATACATATCTAAAATTTGTAGACCCGCCACCGAGAACAATCAAAGCAAAGCCCTCTCCTCGTGCACACAAAGCACAAACCCATAATGCCAACAACCAAATGGAAAATTTGTGATCATATCTGAAGCATTAGGCACTCCTGAAAAAAAACACCCCATATTATAAAAAAGCAATCAAAAACATACCTCGTAAGAAAAAGTGAGAAATATTAAAAATTTTACCCACAAAACCAACACACAAACTCGATTGATTCTATCTCTCTCTACCATAGGCATATTAGCTCTTCCATTAGTCGCTTTTAATTTTATGGCAAGCAAGAATTCAACAAAATCTCATAATCAATAACAAAGTTGAGAACTTTAAATTAACAAAAGGAGTCGCTTCTTCCTTCCAATACATTTTTAAATGATCCTTACTAACAAATGAATTCCACAATCGAAGAAAAACCTTTATACTAACAAAGCACCAAGCCAAATTCCAAAATTCACAGAATCGCGGTACTCCAAATCCAAAATTCCAAACCTTTATACTAATTTGCGATTAGCTTGCTAAAATTTACCAACCCAAATCCCAAACTCCCAATAGCCAACCATCGCGATGTACCCTAAATAATAAAAAGTTCAAAAATAAAAACTCGAATTAAAAATTTTGGAAAGATTTTATACCTTTTTGGGCCTTCACGAAAATGCTTAAAGTAATAGTTGAAAAACGAGATTCAATAATTGGAAAGAAGCTGGATGCCTAGATTTTGAAGGCCTCACGGCTAGAGAGAGACGACGTTGGGAGGAGTGAAAAGTTGGTGAAGCGGGGAGATCAAGCAAAAGACGCAATGAAGTGGCTATGGAGCGGTGAAGAAACGAAGTGGAGCATAATGCATTTTTCGATTCAGTGGAGCAGAGGCGACCGAATTTGGGAGAAGAGGCTATGAGACCAAGCATTATTTCAATTCAAATTGAGAAAACTTGACATGTAACAATTATAAACCAAGCATTATTTCAATTCAAATCGTATTTATAATATAAATGATATATTTTATTACATAATAAAACTTCCATTATATAAAAAAAGATAACACCAAGGAATGCAATATCACGAACCTGTGGAAAGGCTCCACTGCCAACATCTAGTATAAGAAATAACTAATGAGTTGAAATCATATATCAACCATAAATGATATATTTAAATGTAATTAGGTATATAATTATAAACCCTTTCAATTATCTTATGTAAGTAAATGTGGCAACAGTAAATATTTAAAATGTAATTAGGTATATAAAAACTTCAAAAGGCGTGTCTAAAAATTAAGTTAATAAAATCCATAAACCATTTAATAGAACACAATTTTTACAAAATTCTGATGTTATTTTTCAACCGTGAATCACACAAATTGATTTCCTTCTCCCATCCCTATTATCCTCCTTCTTTAAAAACTCCGTACATACTCCTCGTATAAGCCTTGAATAATTTACAATGAATTTCATAAAACACATTCTATATAATGTGAGTGCATAGTTTTCCTGCCCAATCTTTTGTAATTTTTAGTCTTCTTTAGAGAAAAGACCATATCAAATTATTGCTGCTAACCTTGCTTCCTTATCAAACTGTTCACTTTACAACATCGACTCCCAAATACGCCTAATTCATGGCATTGCCATTTTAAAATTGTTTTTAATATGTAGCAGACACTTTAGGTTCGGAAGGATAAAGTATTCCACAACTCACATTATATTTCATGTATATAACAATGATGCAATAAAACTTCAAACCAAAACCTTCTAAAAAAATTATCATGCAAGTCCCTTCAGCTTTAACTCCCATATATATAGATTCCCAATATGTTATGTTGCCTTAATAAGCATTACCAATCAAGTTTCTTCACTTTCCTCCTTTCTAGCAATCAAATGAGGGTTTGAAGGAAATTACCCCACCAAAAAAAGGAGGAAATTTCATGGGGCCCATTTGGTAAAGGTATCATCAAGGAATGAACTATAGAGTGAAGCGTGTTGAATTTTCTGCTTCTTATATTCTAAAACATTGGAAACATTATCATACAATTAAAGAATCACCATACACATACAAATATTTTTAGGCATCTCGTGATTAATTTACAAATGTAGAGTGCTCCTTGGCGATAAACGGGCGATGTGCCATGGCACAACACCAAAACCTATCCACAATATATCCTTCGAAAGAAGACAACACCAAAGATTCTTCCATGTAAGGTTCAAATTTTTGGCACGAAGATTACGACATAAAATGTGCGTTCTTATTGATAGCCCATATGTCATACCTTCAAATTTCTTACTCTTTACATAATGAATTTGAAAAATGTGTTTAATAAAGAAATTAACTTCATACATGGCGCTGCCATACATGTACCATATGAACAAAAACTTCCGACATCTTAAGCAAACAAAAAAAAGTTTGGTGGTCAGCTTTAGAAAATGAGGCCTCGGCTTGTGAGTAATCAACGCTTATATGATTTTACAACTCCAAATATTTGAAATTTTAATGAGTTAAACACAATGTCTTGAACTCAAATGGGGGAATTTTTTTATTAAAGTGGACTCGGATGTTCCTCTTCTATCTATATATTTAATTACTTTTCATTTGTGTTGGCTTTATATTGAATTATTAGATGATACACATTAAGTAAAAAGCCACTATGACTGGGCTTGATACCTAGAACATGAACAAAAGTAAATAGATGCATATCAAATGATGCACGTTAAGTAAAGTCACTATAGACCGGGGCTTGATACCTAAAACACAACAGCAAAGAATAGATGGTTACTCGTATATGAAAATTGCTCAATTTGGTACCTAAACTCTCATCTTTGCGCTTTCAATCCTCAAGAATAATGAGCAAAGTTTCTTGTTAAAAATGTGAAAGTGGGAAAGACAATAGTTCCAAGGAAGACTACGATAAAGAGTTTCTTCATGAGAGTGAAGTCGCAATGAAATTCGATTGGTTTGCAGCATTTAAGGTTAATGATGCCTTTTGTTTACACTTATACTCGCTTAGCTCTTAAAATGTATTAAAACAGACAGACTTGCTATTCTTTTTGATAATCGATTTAAGAATTTTTTAATTCTGATACAATTGGTAAATAAGTGTTAGTACAAAAACATAATTAAAATTTTTTTAATGTAATGTAGTTTTGCATTCTTCCTACGAAAGTAGATAAACCAATGGTAAACATAGATACATTGCAAGAATGTAAAAGAAAAATTTGAGAAGTAGAACAATCAAGGAATTATCTCCAAAATCCTATCAAGAACAACCGAGACCGTAGTAGCAGAGAAAACCGATCAAACATACAATGTCTATAAATGTACACTAAAATAGATTAAAATTTTCAGTCAAACAAATTTTCAAACGGGTTGCAGAAAAACCCTACTTTAGAATTTCAACCCATCCACTTGTAAAATTTAACTCAAATTCGAAATCGCCAGCCCCAGTTTAGACAATCGCTTGTATTAGAAGAACAATAACTGGTTAGCATCAACTCCCAAGTGGAAGTTTCAACATTTGGAGTTAACGAAGTTAAAGCAATCAATTTCCAAAATTCCAATCATTCAAAACACAGAAATAGAGATATATAACTAAGTGGGCAACTCACATTATACATAAAATTGTCAAATGACCAATGTCATGAACTTATTTATTGATAAGCAAAAATGTCAAGGTGCTCAAAACTACCATAAAAAACCACAAAGATTCAAACTTCCGCAAAGAAATATGATTTGCAACTAATAAAATTAATCAACTCAAAATCAAATATAAACCCAAATGAGTCTCGAACCCACCAAGCAAAACAAAAAACAGCCGTATCGTAATATCAATCAAAAAGCTAAATGGGGCTTAGTAGCTTTAAAAATTCTAAAATTAAAGACAGATTATCAAGTACAAAACTATAATTCAAAACCGGAAAAAAAGAGGTACCAAAAGTTAAAGAGAAAGAGATGGGTATCTTCACTCCCGCTTCCGGGTACTTTGGGATTTATCCTGAGATTCGCACGATCTCAAATAGAAGAATGCAAGAGAGGGAAAAGAGAGTGGGTTAAACTGCAATCGAAATAAGCATACACTGACTAAAGTATGCAATAAATAAAATTACACAACCGAAACTAATTGAAAACTCGAGAAATTAAAAAAATGAAGATCTTGAAATTCTATATTTAAAAAAAAAAGTCGAATAAAAATAGGTGAAAAAATTTATGTAATCAAACTTTAAAATAAGCACTAAAAATTTATACAAATTGATAAACCTTCTCTAAGCTTACTTCTCAACTCGAGATCAAATTGCATGAAATCCATGGAGAAACAAAATTAAAAGTTGGAAGTTTTGGATTTATCTGTTTTGGATTATCAATTTTCTGGATCAACAACTTAAAATTACGATTGATTGTGTAGAATTGATGGGAAATTTCAGCTACCCAACACTCGAAAAATCCTGCAGGCCCAAATTTGAAAATCCAATTTTCCTCCTTCAATTGATTACCATTTGCTAAATTCATCATAACCATTTTCAGTGAATATTTTATTTAGAAGTTACTTGTCATAATAAGCCATTGTATAAAAATCAATCGCCAACATTAATACATAGATACTATAGTTGCACTTTTGACCGCATAATACAAGATCAATATGCATTCAATGTGATTTTTACTTTTATTTTGGTCATGTTTTCCTTTCTCCGAGTCTAAATTTAATGTACATACAATATCCATTCATGACAATCCCAATGCATTCCATTTATAGCCCATGAATTATTGGTCTTTTAAATAACAATTTGGCCCGCCTGGTTCTAAACAATGTTTATATGCGCATGATTAGAATGATTTATTTGTAAAAATCATAAAAACACCACCTTAGCAATTTTCTTTTGGGGTGAGGGTGGGGGGAGGAAAACATGTACCTTTTCTTACATTACCAACCAATAAGATAGTGCTTAGGCAACCGGGCAGTCGATTGCACAATCACAAGGAAAACATAACGATGAGATTGGAAAAGATCACTACTTTAATGCTTATACAACCAAGTTTATCCTAGATAAACTACGTATATTGGCAAATAACAAATGACTTAACAGCTGCCTTTATTTAGAGAAAGTGAACGGTATCCTTTCTCTACAAATAGGCACCAAGTTTCAGGGTAAAGTACCAAGGTTCAATTCACACTAAATGCTACCTTTCTACAAGGCTTGCGTATTGGCTTAAAACTCCTCATCCAAACGGCTCATAGATTATGATGCGCTGACCTTATTATAAAAATACCATTCATTGCCCTTACGTGATTCACAGCTGCATGGTGCAATACACCTAATTGCCAATGTCTAGAGAGAGAGAGAGAGAGAGAGACCTGCTGATGGGCCGACAATGTCCTGGAAGAACTTCTTGCTTGTTCGTGAGGATGCATCACCACCTTCAAGAAATACATGAAAATCAGTAAAATTAGGTTAAAACACGAAAGAAAATCCCGTAAGAAAAAGCCCTAATTAGCATTGAAGTTATTGAAACCACAAAGAATCACAGAAACAAAGATTAACTGGATCAACAGCACACAGAAAAACCGTGAAGAAACCCAACACATCCCACATTCGAATTCATAAATATGATATTTACTCTCACTATCACTACTCATGCCAGATTTTATTTCACTATTAAATCGTTTCAATACATATTTGTACATTTCAGTAACAAAGCTTATCTCAAATTTCTATCTTAATGTCCTTCTTTAACTCAAGGATCAAATACATCATTCTAACAAAGACAAAATGCATGACATAAAGTTATCCTGTGAATCGTGATTTCATCATTCTAACAAAGAAAAAATGTGTGGCATACCTGACTACCCTTGCAATTAAAACTCGAAAAGCCAAATACCCAGCATCTAGAATCACCAATTTTGACTAACAATCAAACACATGATCTAAAAAAATTGAATTCAGACATCAACCCATAAAAATAAGAGATTTCTAATAATCAACACAGTCAACAACAAAACAATCAGTAAATTAACAAATTAATGGATGATTAATCAGATACGTATGAATTGAAGGGTAAAAACGCACTTGATGGGTGGGTGAGGGAGATCGAGGTGGGCATTGAGATTGAAGGCTGTAACGGAAGAAATCGGGCTCATGGAGGGCAGCGATCTGAGGACAGAGATGGGATGTCAACTAACTAAAGAGAGAGAGAGACGTAGAGAGAGCGAGAAATTTAAAGGAATCGAGGGAGAGAGGAGGAGGGGTAACAACAGCACCAGCACCAGCACCGAGGTTATAGAAGACAGTGGGATGAATGAGATCTCGGATGAAGAAGCAGAGAACGGGCGATAGAAGATTATAGAAGACATTGGAGGACGTGTAATAAAAAATACTCAGGGGCAAAATCGCCACACCATGATAAACCGCGATATCACTGTCAAAAAACTCGATTTATCGCGATATTATCGAGCACTGTTCACGCAATAGTAAAATATCGACCGTTTGTGTATATTTATAATATGCACTAGAAAATGCGAAAAAACACCATCCGTCGTCCGAGTTTCGAATTTCCTATCTGTCAACATAAGGGATAACAAAAGGAGGAAAAAGAATAACATGATTTTTAACAAAAATAGACGCAGTTCAGATTTTGAGTTTTAAATACTATGGCCTGAACCTGAATCATCAATGCTGATTCGATGTGGTAAGCAGGGCCTAAACTCTTAAATAACAACGTTCCACTTATTCAAAAAGGATGGACACCGAAATTTCAAAATCATTATGCTATAAAACTACAGAAAGTAAAATTGATGATCTTCCCCTCTGAATCAAAAAACCACCCTAGCAGAACCAGCGTTGCTGAATCTAGAACGCCCCCTCGGGACACGTAACAAAAAAAAAAACACCCAAAGAACATCAAGAAAGATAAGACGCAGACCTAAATCCAACAAAAAGGAAATCATACCAACATCACAAAATCTTGACCATGACAACCGACCTGCATAACAATCCTGAAGCAAGCAATTAATAATCCCAAGAATTCACAACCTTCGAGATATTCAGATCCACAAAGACAATACAGACCGAAAGCAGAAAGATTTTTTTCTGCTCGGTAGTTTCAAAAATACACATTTCTAAAAACAATCACCTGAAACCAACAAAGACAATACAGACCTAAAGACAGAAAGATTTATCTATAAACCAAATTTCATTAAAGAACAAAACGAGGAACCGTGTACCACTGTGGACTGTTAATGCATCTTCTCAAGTCATTAAACAAAGGAAGTACAACATGGAAATCCACGATAATGGGACATTAAACAGAGACAATAAAACCAAGAAGGGTGATAATACCAGAAATAGAAGGCATATATGCACAAGAAAATGCTAAAAAAAAACACCATCCGTCCGTCCGAGTTTCGAATTTACTATCTGTCAATATAAGGGATAAAACAAAAGGAGGAAAATAACATGATTTTTAACAAAAACAGACGAGTTCAGATTTTTTTAGTTTTAAATATCAGGGCCTGAACCTGAAACATCAATGCTGATTCGATCTGTAAACAGCGCCCTAAAAAATTAACAACAACGTTCCACTTAATCAAAAAGGATGGACAATTTAAATTTCAAAATCATTATGTTATAAAACTACATAAAGAAAAAAAAACGAAGAGGTAACCGATGTGACGCAAACATGGACAATTTGATTATGGTCTCGACTCATATCCCCCATACTTCTTTTCAACGGAAATAATCAATACATAAACCCTATAAGGATTGCGTCTGATAATACTGTACAAATTCCCAATTTAGTATATGTCAATAGAAGGTAAAAATTTAGCACGATTTTGGAATGAAAGGGAGAAAACAAAAGATTCTTATCGGGAAAACAGAAGAGTATAACCAACCTCAGAGCAATCACACAAGAACGCCATCAAAATATTAGCAAAATACAATACCCCCTCGTGTCTTAGACATCTATGCGAACCATTTATTCGAACGATACGCAAAACAGATGGTAACAGAGAATCTTTACGCTTAAATCGAAACCCTAGCAGAACAAGTTATTGAATCATTACCACCACACCAAATCAAAAGCCAAAAGCAGATCAATCGAGTTAAGAGGAGATATCAAATCCATCAAAATCCACAAAATCTTATCAGCAACTTACGAATCGAGTTTTAGGAACAAAGGTAATCCAGCCAAACCCTAGAAACAGACACTTAGGAAGAGGCGATCGCTACGAATCCAGCCAAACCCTAGAAACAAAACGGAGAGCACTAAAATCACACCGATAACAAACGTAATCCATCGAAATCTTTACAAATCAAAATCGCAGAACCAATCGATCCCTACCAGACGAATCGAAATCTAAAAACAACGGGGAATCTGACGCTGACGCGACAGCGAACAACGGTGCCATCCGAACAAGTGAATTGTGATGACGTCTTGGGGGTATTTTTTTGTATATAGGCGGTCTAGACGAACGGCCGAGATTAAGCGGTGATGAGACCAATGGACGGTGGAGATGTGATATAGAAGGAAAGCGGTGAGCTGTCGCAACGGTTTCCTAAGTCGGTGACGCCTTCCTGACTGACCATGTTCTGGTCGTCTACAGCCTCCCAACGGGCAGGATTTGCAAGTGGGTTTAACGGTTAGCACACGTGGTACAAGCTGGCCCATTGAATCTCCAATTATCGTAAATTCAACTGGATATAATTAATTTCTCGACAAAACATTAAAAACAAAAAAACACTCAAAAAATTTTAAAAATCGAAAATTAATTAAAAATAAAAAAAATTGTTTTTATAAATATTCAACCCTCTTCTCTTCACCCTTTACTAAAATTCAATACAAATTTCTCCATTTCTCATATTCCTTTCTTTATTTTTTTCTAGTTACCCACTCCTTTGTTTAACAAACAAAATAATGGCATTCGATTCCTAGCCTCGGTCGCTTATGGAAGATGTTTGTCATGGCGATTAAGCGCCTGTGTTTGTCATAACTCATTTACTTAATATTGGAAATGAAGATTACACATTGAGATGAGCATATCATGTGGTTTGAAGACTTTACTGGACAATTTAGATTCAACTTAAAGATTAGATAAGGACATGTGGCGAGACGAGGCGATTGAAAATCTTATCGGAAATTTGAGTTTAGATTTTTAATAAATAATAACACGTGTCACGCTAAGAGTAGTTAAAATTATTATCGAAAATCTAAAATCAACAAAGCATATTCAACCATGAATAGTGGTTATTTAAATTATTTTAACATTATTTAGGGTTGTATTTTTTTTTATGCGAATTTTAACCAAAAATTGTGAATAGTAACTATCTAGGCAACTCATAAATGGATGAAGTTGTACAAAAACAGCTTACTATTTTGGCCGTTGAATAATCGCCTAGTCCTTCAACCCCATGCCTAGAAGAAATGGGTGGAGTTGCTCTTACAACTTGAGACCAATGCCCACTATTTTGTATTTAATTTTTTGTTTGTGGTCAGACGCGCCGTCCTTGTTGGACCGTGATTTCTCTTTGTTGCAGGATTCCTACTCATAATGGGGTTACAATGTAATATGCAATGGGAAAATTCAAAAAAAAAGAGAAACTCTCCTACCACGGGCGCGGTAATACCGGTAGATAAGGAAGAGGAAACAAAGGCAATGGACTGGCAAACTCCACAGCAACCGGGCAAAGAAATAGAAACCCATCGAATTTTGGGGGCCGTAATCCGTGGTGTTCGAAAGTATCATTTATATCTATGTCGTCAGAGTTAATTTCAGACACTAATATGCAAAGTTGAAAGTGTTTAAAACTCAACAATGTATCATTTTAAGTCATGCAACGTGTCGTAGCGCATAACAATTTCTTGTTTGGTTAACATTTCATTCGTAAACTGCTTGTAGGAACTCGGCAGATGAATCGATCAATCCTCAAGTGTCGGGTCAGCCGGCCTTGATGTTGTTGAAAGTGATGACTCAATTGTAAACCCTCGACTCCTGCTAGTTTTATCTCTCGTTTTTAATCTGACGTCATCTCAAATCGAACTAAAATACAAGAAGCATTGAACATCGAAAGGCGGGACTAAAGTCCGCATTTTCTTCTGCCGCAACTAGTTCATCATTCACAAGATCAAAACGGTATAGGATAAACAAAAGAGGATGTCCGAATTTTTGGCAATGTACACCGCCATAATTTCATTTAAACACAAATACACTTCGTAGCACGCATTTGGACTTCGATAAAGCACAAAGAACTTTCATGGAAAAACTAATTCGAACAGAGAAGGTTATAAAAAAAGTTAGCTAAAATCTCACTCAAAAATAGGCTTCTAAATGGTAATGTTTTAAATCTAAACTTCGAGGTTAAATGTGATCATGGGAAAATTGGGCTTGGTAACGAGAACATACCGCCCTAATGTTAAATGTATACGACGAGCACCATGGCGAAACTAACTTTATAAATCACATTTGCGGTGCTTGCTTTTAGATGAGGCGCTTCTCCATTATGTCTCCTCTCTCCCCGACACGCACTGGCTGACAAGGTTATGTTGCTATTTATCTCCAAATTCTCTTCTAGTCGCCTATGACCAAAACGAAAAAGCAATAAGTAAACATGAAGGATATATGTTGCAAGACTGAAAACTTATAATCATACCGGGTGGCCAACCGCTGGAGGTTGGGAGGTCGCGGGTGTCCCTGAGAAACCGTAAGTTCTCACAGGCTTTCTCCACACTATCTGACCTGTATGAGCAATATTGTGCCTTGTCCACTTGAGGGAACCCAACAAATCATTCTCGATGCAATCGCATTCGCAAATAATCCACACGTGTAAATTCTAAGCAAACACATTGAGAGTGGATGTATGTAAAGGCATTATATAGAATCATTCCTCTTTTAACGACAAACTTCAATCTCTTATCCAGGAGTTTAATACGCACCACATGATTAAAAATTCAAAAATTATTAAGATGGAGGTTTGCAACATCCATTTCCAATAAGATTTAAGACCAAATGGGAGAATTCAAGTCTTAAAAGAAACTTACAATTTTGCACAAAGCTTATCAATAGTTTAGAAAGATTTAAGATCCTCATTTTCAATCGCATAATTTCATCCTAAGGAATACTCATCAAAAGGCTCCCTCTATAAACAAAGAAAGCTGGCCTCCATATTTCCAATCAAGCTACCGGCCGCCGTCCTCAAATAAATTTTGTTTATGGTCCTTTCTTTCGCAGACATTTCATTTTTGCATAGGTCTTCGCTAAACGTGTAATATGCAAATCTGGTAGGAATATGGAAATAATCCGCCCCTTGATCCGAAAAAGTCCCGTAGAGTGCATTAAGTTGCCCGGGCCTAAAATCACATGTCGATTCTCTTTCTTCCAAATGCGATATTTTTTCTTGTATGCTTTGTTTCTGCTGATTCAAGCTAAGAGAATCGGTATGAGCTTTGATAACGATTGAAGTGGTGAGTGTAACGAAACAGATCCCTTTCGCTTGCTCAAGTTTCTCGTCTCTTCTCATCTTTGAATCGCCCACAACTGTGTGGTTAATGATGGACTCATATGTATGATCCGAACCGCTTGAACAATGACAGCTAACCTGCCAAAACACGCATGTAAACAAACTTTAAAGCAATATTATGAAATTAATATATAACTAAATCACTGTGAAGAGCAAGTCCATGGGGGACTTGCTCTAAGAATGAGTAATTGACGTGGGGATTGGATTGCATACTGGAGATGGAACGGCTGGGGGAAGGTGGCACCGGGCAATGCCCGGAAAGCTGATGTTCTGCCACCGAGGTGACTGGACACAACAAGGACGCCACCACGCCCGCTTGATTTCTCTGCCCTCGACTCTCGACTCAAACACGAACTCTCTCGCGCTCCTCTCGCACTCCCAATTCTCCCAGACCAAAATCCCATCTCAAAGTCTCTCAATTTCGAACCCGAACACGCCTGCGAAGGTCGCAGCTTCCTCTACTTATACTCATAATTTTTCCAGAGAAAATCACCGCATGATTTGATAATCTAACTGGCCAATCGTATATGTGTGTTTCTCGTTGCGCATACGGACCGGCCGGAAAGAGAGGATGGGTGCGACCAGGAAGATCATGCGGAGAGCATCAACGTTAATGTTTTTGAGAATTTGAACTACGAGCAAGTGCACTCTCAACAGGCCGATGAGGGAAATCGCCACATGAGTTTTGACCAATCTGGGTGAGTATATGCACTTCCAATGACGTCAAAAGGCATTGTCTTCTTTGTTACTGAGAAGATGGTGAGTTGTGGGTTGTGTTTATTTTTCTCGGGTTTTGTTTTTATGTATTACAAATAAAATTACAAATAAAATTATTATGTATTATTTTATAAATATAAAATACTAATATTTTATCACAATTGACAGGCAATTTAATTGTGGAAAATGGGAGGATGTAAAAAGTAATTGACAGGAATACACTGCTCATTAGGCAATTATCAAGCTCATTTGGGTGGATTGAATAGCGATTGCCTGGGGTGAGGTGGGCAACACTGACTTGCTCTAAAGAAACACTGCTCAAAGCCACGGCTAAGTTTTTCGCTTTCATGGTTCGCTTCTTCACAAAAAAAATGGCCTGGCTTCGGCCGGGTTAAGTTTAGGTTCCAGTGTTCGCTTTCTTCTTCGCCTATTCCTTCAACTAAACCGCAAATGCTCAACTCTTCCTCACTCTCTCAAAACCCCACCATTTGTGCTCAACTCCTTCCTCACTCTCTCTCTCTTTCCTCGGTAAGACACAGATGTGAGGACGACAAAGGCCGCCGTTCTCCAGCCAAATCCAGACCGCAGACTTCCACCAATCTCGCATTCCCCTCTTCTCTCTCAAAACCCTAGATCTCGCCACTGCCGGGAGACTTGAAGCTCCTACCCGAGCCCAATCCGCCGCCGATCTTCCTCCTCTCTGCGCCTCCTCCGAAAAACCCCTCTCGGTAAATTTCCAAACTTTACCCCCCAATTGTTTTTTTTTTTCTCCTCTTCAAGGCTTGAAAGCCTCCTCCCGCTATGCTCATATGCTTATGTCTCCTGAAAGTACCTTAATTCTTTGTGTTTAATTTGGGTTTCATACAGAATTCTTAATTTTGTGTTTAATTTGGGCTTGTGTGTCGTGAATTTTGAATTTGTAACATGATTATGTCGTAATTGACTTTAATTTCGTCTCATAATGTGTTGGGTTTGGAGTAAATTTCAACCTTTTGTCTTTGTTCCTTAATTTTTGAGGTTCGATATGTTAAATATATATGATTACCCGGGTTTTTCCCGATCCGGGCTTTTTTATATGCATTCATATGATCATATATATCGTGCCTACCAAGTATTCGAATTTAATAGAAACAAAATATGTTATAGACAGTTTAATTCCACTGCTTTATGCATAAGTATACCAATTGAAAAGGAACGCCAGAGTTCGCATTTTATCACCTAAAGTTGAAGATTATTGAAAAGAAGAATTCCTAAATGTACTCGCTGTTTCAACTATCTTCGAGTTTAGATGATAAATTACTAATAGCTTTTTCCCAGCATAAAGGAGACTACCATGTCACTGCTACACGGAAGTAACAAGAACAAACATAGTCCTAAATCCTGATCACAGAAACGAAAGTTTTATAATCATAGATGAGAAATGAATCAAATTCAAATATAGGGTACTTCAAAAGGTTCAAAATCAAGTTTCTTAATGGATCGCCAGACTACAGAACCATAAATTTGTTAAAAAAGATGCATCACAATATTTGGAATTGATGTATTGTGTGTTTGTAATGCTTCGGGAGTTTTACTGGTTCACATATTAGTTATTAACAATTTTAATAGGCTTTAGAATATAAAACAAATATTGTGATCAGATAGGTAATGATCAATATGGACGAAGATTGTAACTTTGAAATTCGAGGAACTACAATTTCTAAAGCTGGCATAGTCTACCATTTTCTTTAATGTGTTTGGTAACCAAAATCAGTTAAATAATGAAGCTGTCAGTATTTTACAAATGAACACACATTCTGAGAATTCCATATCCAAGTGAGTCCTCAGTGTGTAATCTGTTTAATATGCTTTTTTATGTGCATTCATATGATCATATATATCGTCTACCAAGTATTCAAATTGAATAGAAACAAAAATATGAGATGAGGATATAAATTATTCAAATCATTGAGTTATTGCTTTTTTATCCTACGCCATATTTATGTATTATTTGTTGTTTTACTTATGGTTATGCCATGATTGTGTGTAATCTGTTTGCGAACAAAGATATATGTTATGATCACTTATAACGTTGCAACTTTCTAATGGAAAAATAATTTTATAAGTAATGGTAGGAAAAGAGAGATAAACAAAGGAATACTAGCGTCACCAAGGCAACGTTATTATGATTTTTCCCTGAAATGGAGTGAATAATAATCTTAATAAACTCACCAGTCAGAATTTGATCATTTATAAATACCATACGATACGACAGGGTGTACGTTATCGTATTGTATGTGCGTCGCCAACTGAGGTTTGTTGGACGATCCAGGTGGCAATCGACCTCAGGGTTGTCGCCAATCGACTCCCTGTCAACTGAGGTAACTTCTGCAACCCTTGATTCAGCTTTCTCCCTTTCCGCTTCGAATCCAAACAACAACCTACTAAACCAAATCAATTTCACCACCGATAGCTTTCGATCGTCGATCCATGTGTTTTGTGTTTCTTATCTATTGTGTTGATTGGGATCGGAAAATCTGATTGATTTTTGGGGTTTTAGGATGGAGAAGGAGCAATCGTGGATTATCTCCATTTTATTGCACCATTTTCAGCCAAATGAGTGTATAGTCTGTGTTCTTTAATTTTTTTGCCTTTTGATGCTATTGGATTCTAATAGAATAATCATGGGTGAGTTTTGGTATTTCCAGGTTCCCAAGTTTTTTATTCTTAGAATTTCCTCTTTATTACAATATTTTCCTAGATGGATGTTTCTGAGTTGCTTTTTCTGAAAGAATTTTTGTTTTATTTCAGGTAGTCAATCTTTAATCCTGCGTAGTAGCAGCGCGCACCACCTGTTTGATAAAAGGTACCAGATAAACATGCACGCCCACACACACGGTTTTCTGGAATTTTTTTTGTTCAGCGTGTTTTATATGTTTATGTGTGTTTGAGTATCTGTGTAGGGTGATATATACTTTCTAATTGTAACACAATCTCTGGAAGGCTAAACATCTTTGTGAATTTTTTAATTTAATATGTTTTCTGAATGCTGTTCCTAGAATCAGCTCTCTGAATTAATGGTGCTCTGCTTTGTTCATACTTTTGTTAAAAAAAAAAATGATTGATAATTGTTTTAACTTCATGTCCTACCCTTCATTTAAGAGTCTTTGTTTTACCAAATTGAACAACATACACTCACACATTCTTCTCTTCATTTGCTTTCTTTCTAATGAAAAAACATAAACAAACACATAAACACTTTTTTAGAAATTTACATTCAAGAAGTTGGAAGCAACATAAAAACATAGCTGTCCTTTTTTCTGATTCCTCATCTCCCAAATATTCCAAAAAAGTAAAAGACCACCTTACACATCTGTCTGCCTACTCTTTCTAACAACTACAATGAAAATTAGCTACTTTTCTGGAACATCAGTGCCTTTCACTCACTGAATCAATCAGCTACTACCATTGATGAACCTAAATATTTGATGTACTGCTCTTGCAATGTCACCTACTAACCCTAACTTACAACCTTCCTCTATCTGCATTATACCAAATTCAATTCTAGAATGGTGTTATATTTCAAACTAAAAATCTAACAGTTAAAAATCTCAAAGTATACTAAAATATTTCTTTATAATATTACACTCCTTCGCAAGAGCAAGGACAAAAGCAACAAAAAAATAATGTATATGCTGCCTGCTAGATAGCTAGAGTAACTTGAGATCAAACTCAGATAAACAAAAAAAAAACAAACAAACACAACAATTACTTCATATTGTTGACTTTTATGACATCTCTAACCAATAATGCATTGCTGTGTTGGAACATGAAAATACATGACATCCCGTTAGTTGTTTGAAATGTCACCGGTGAGTGTAAGCAAGTCATTCTGCAGGTTAGGGCCTCCACTAATTGCTAGGAGCTAGAGGCTTTAAGCCTTTAAGGTCATGTAAAAATTCCTAATAAAGGAGATGGTCATATGGCTTCAAATAGGAAAAAAAAAAGTAAAGACCGAGGAAAAAAGCATATCAGTTTGTAGGAGGACTGCAGGAGCTTGCAACTGAAGGTGCACAGCTTTTTTGAAAGACCAAAAAGTTTGCATTCGCCATCTAACCCTTTCTCCAAAAGCTTCTCCTCCTTTTAATGCCTTTCCAGTTTCCACAAGCACATTTTTCTTCAAGAAAATTGCAACCCATCTCTGAAATTATTCAAAAAAAGTGAAAAAAAAAACAGTTTGATCCTCTGTTTTTTTGTTTTATAATTATGGATTTGGTGGGAAGATTGGTTTGATGAATGCGTAAATCTTTGTCTCTTTTTACCTAGCAATTTAGATACTTGAGTTTGGAGTCATTTTGTTTTCTTCACTTCTGCTATTCGGTGACACTATACATATCTATATCTTTTTTCACTGTGGTTTTCTGACCATGTGGTGTTGTGTTGTACAGAGCTTGGGATTGGAATACCTTCAGCATACGCAAGCGCTTTGAAAATTTTACTGGTAATTGAAACTGTTCAAGTTGTCATGTTTTTCTTTTATTATATTTTTAATGCATTATTCAGACAAAAATTGTGCAGAATTTTTTAGTTATGTCTATTGCACATCTGTATAACCCTTTTTAGTAGTTTCAACATGTATTTTGGTAAGTCATAGCATCACACTAATCATGTTCTTGAGAATGAAATGGAGAAAATGATTTGGTCAAAAGCATTGTATTTGATATGATATTGCAAACAAGGCCTATTAATTAGTATATCGTTGAATAATTATCTTATTTTATATCCATCATTCCTCTAAATCATAGAAGTACTTATACAAGTAGAAATCACACCCAAGGACAAAGCCTAATTATACAACTTACTCCTATCACATGATCAAACCCTAAGTACAACTTTAAAATTACATAATCAATGCCTGATTCATTTCATGTTGCATATCAGATAATTATGTCATTGTATAAAATTATGCATATCAGATAAATAGGAGTATCCAGTTAATCATTTGTATAGATAAATAGGAGTGTGTATCGACCTCGGGGTTGTCACCAATCGACTCCCTGTCAACTGAGGTAACTTTTGCAATCCTTGATTCAGTCAATTTCACTGCCGATTTTCTGTGTAGCTTTTGGATTAATTTAGGGTTTTCTATGTTCAATTTTGATTTCAGTTTTCTTTTGCTTTTCATTTTCAGATCATCGTTGTCTTGAAGTCAGGAGGCACCTTGCCATCTTCGCCGTCTCCAAATCTGTTACCGAGAAGAAGGTCTAGGCTTCTTCCAATCTGGTAATTCTTTGGTCCTGAAATTTGATTGCTTGATTGCGTTTTCTGGGTTTGTTTTGTTTTTTTCATGGATGGTAATCCAATTGAAGGAGGAGAAAATTGGATTTTCAAATTTGATTTTCCTGGGATTTTTAGTATTGGGTAGCTGAAATTTCCCATCAATTCTACACAATCAATCGTAATTTAAGTTGTTTGATCCGAAAATTGATAATCCAAAACAGATAAATCCAAAGCTTCCAACTTTTAATTTTGTTTCTCTATGGATTTCATGCAATTTGATCTCAGTTGAGAAGTAGCTTAAGAAGGTTTATCAATTTGTATAAATTTTTAGTGCTTATTTTAAGAGTTTGATTACATAAATTTTTTCACCTATTTTTATTCGACTTTTTTTTTTAAATATAGAATTTCAAGATCTTCATTTTTTTTTAATTTCTCAGTTTTCAATTAGTTTACAGTTTGTGTAATTTTGTTTATTTGTGCATACTTTAGTCGAGTGTATGCTTATTTCTGATTTGCAGTTTAACCCACTCTCTTTTCCCTCTCTTGCATTCTTCTATTTGAGAGATCCGTCTGAATCTCAGATAAATCCCAAAGTACCCAGAAAGCGGGAGTGAAAAAGAAGGTACCCATCTCTTTCTCTTTAACTTTTGGTACTTCTTTTTTCAGTTTTCGGGTATAGTTTTGTACTTGATAATCTGTCTTTAATTTTAAATTTTTAAAGCTACTAAGCCCCATTTCGCTTTTGATTGATATTCTGTTCTGGCTGTTTTTTGTTTTGCTTGGTGGGTTCAGACTCATTTGGGTTTATATTTGATTTTGAGTTGATTAATTTTTTATTAGTTGCAAATCATATTTACTGCGGAAGTTTGAATCTTTGTGGTTTTTTTTATAGTAGTTTTTGGGCACCTTGACATTTATCCAGTAAATAAGTTCATGACATTGGTCATTTGACAATTTTATGTATAATGTGAGTTGCCCACTTCGTTATATATCTCTATTTCTGTGTTTTGAATGATTGGAATTTTGAAATTGATTGCTTTAACTTTGTTGACTCCAAATGTTGAAACTTCCACTTGGGAAGTTTGTTATTTAATGGGTTATTTGTTCTTCTAATACAAGCGATTGTCTAAACTATGGGGACGGCGATTTCGAATTTGAGTTAAATTTTACAAGTGGATGGGTTGAATTCTAAAAGTGGGTTTTTTCTGCAACCCCGTTTCGAAGATTTGTTTGGCTGAAATTTTAATCTATTTTTAGTGTACATTTATAGACATTGTATGTTTGATCTGGTTTCTCTGCTACTAGTCTCGGTTGTTCTTGATAGGATTTTGGAGATAATTCCTTGATTGTTCTACTTCTCAAATTTTTTACTTTTACATTCTTGCAATGTATCTATGTTTCTGTTGGTTTATCTACTTTCGTAGGCAGAATGCAAAACTACATTACATTAAAAGAAATTTTAATTATGTTTTTGTACTAACACTTATTTACCAATTGTATCCGAGAATTAAAAGAAATTCTTAAATCAGTTATCAAAGAATAGCAAGTCTGTCATTTTTTTTAATACATTTTAAGGAGCTAAGCAGTATAAGTGTAAACAAAAGGCATCATTAACCTTAAATGCTGCAAACCAATCGAATTTCATTGCAGCTTCCTCTCCTTAAGAAGAAACTCTTTATCGTAGTCTTCCTTGGAACTATTGTCTTTCCCACTTTCACATTTTTAACAAAACTTTGCTCATTATTCTTGAGGATTGAAAACCTTAAAGATGAGAGTTTAGGTACCAAATTGAGCAATTTTCATATCTGATATGCATCTATTTACTGCTGTTCATGTTTTAGGTATCAACTGGTCTATAGTGACTTTACTTAACGTGCATCATTTTGATATGCATCTATTTAGTTTTGTTCATGTTCTAGGTATCAACTGGTCTATAGTGGCTTTACTTAATGTGTATCATCTAATAATTCAAGCAAAGCCAACTTACAAATGAAAAGTAATTAAATATATAGATAGAAGAGGAACATCCAGTCCACTTTAATAAAAAAAATTCCTGACTGAGTTCAAGACATTGTGTTTAACTCATTAAAATTTCAAATATTTGGAAGTTGTAAAGTCATATAACTGTTGATTACTCACAAGCAGGCCTCATTTTCTAAACTGTGCAAACTTTTTTTGTTTGCTTAAGATGTCAGAGTTTTGTTCATATGGCTGTGTATGGCAAGCATACATGTATGAAGTTCTGACTGCTGTTAAACACATTTTTGAATTCATTATGTAAAAAGAGACTGAAATTTGAGGTATGACATATGGGCTATCAATAAGAGCACATTTATGTTATGTCTTCGTGCCAAAAATTTGAACCTTACATGGAAGAATCTTTCGGTGTTGTCTTCTTTCAAAGGATATATTGTGGATAGGTTTTGGTGTTGTGCCATGGCACATCGCCCGTTTTGTACGCCAAGGAGCACTCTACATTTGTTAGTGTCACAGATGCCTAAAAATATTTGTATGTGTATGGTGATTCTTTAATTGTATGATAATGTTTCCAATGTTTTAGAATATAAGAAGCAGAAAATTCACTGCTTCACTCTATCGGTTTCATTCCTTGATGATACCTTTTACCAAATGGAACTGTGAAATTTCCTCCTTTTTTTGGTCCGAGTGAAATTTCCTTCAAACCCTCTGTTTGATTGCTAGAAAGGAGGGAAAGTGAAGAAACTTGATTGGTAATGCTTATTAAAGGGCAACATAACATATTGGGAATCTATATATATGGGAGTTAAAACTGAAGGGACTTGCATGATAATTTTTTAGAAGGTTTTGGTTTGAAGTTTTATTGCATCATTGTTATATACATGAAATATAATGTGAGTTGTGGAATACTTTATCCTTTCGAACCTAAAGTGTCTGCTACATATTAAAAACAATTTTAAAATGGCAATGCCATGAATTAGGCAATATTTGGGAGTCCAATGTGTAAAGTGAACAGTTTGATAGAAGCAAGGTTGGCAGCAATAATTTGATATGGTCTTTTCTCTAAAGAGAAGACTAAAAATTGCAAAGATTGGACGGAAAACTATGCACTCACATTATATAGAATGTGTTTTATGAGTGCATTGTAAATTATTCAAGGCTTATACAGGAGTATGTACAGTTTTTAAAGGAGGATAATAGGGATGGGAGAAGGAAATCAATTTGTGTGATTCACAGTTGAAAAATAACATCAAATTTTGTAAAATTGTGTTCTATTAAATGGTTTATGGATTTTATTAACTTAATTTTTTAGACACGCCTTTTATTTTTATATACCTAATTACATTTTAAATATTTCTGTTGCCACATTTCTGCCACATAAGATAATTGAAAGGGTTTATAATTATATACCTAATTACATTTTAAATATATCATTTATGGTTGATATATGATTTCAACTCATTAGTTGTTTCTTATACTAGATGTTGACAGTGGAGCCTTTCCACAGTTCGTGATATTGCATTCCTTGGTGTTATCTTTTTTTTATATAATGGAAGTTTTATTATGTAATAAAATATATCATTTATATTATAAATGTGATTTGAATTGAAATAATGCTTGGTTTTATAATTGTTACATGTCAAAGTTTTCTCAATTTGAATTGAAATAATGCTTGGTCTCATAGCCTCTTCTCCCAAATTCTGATTCGTAGCCTCTGCTCCACTTTGAATCGAAAAATCTGCTCTGCTCCACTTCGTTTCTTCCTGCTCATAGCCACTTCATAGCGTCTTTTACTTGATCTCCCCCTTCACCAACTTTCCTCCACCCAACGTCGTCTCTCTCCCTAGCCGCGGCTGCTTCAAAATCTAGGCATCCAAAGCTTCTTTTTTCCAATTCTTTGAATCTCCGATTTTTTTCAACTATTACTTTCGCCGGCGTTTTTCGTGAAGGCCCAAAAAAGGTATAAAATCTTTCCAAAAATTTTTAATTCTGATTTTTTATTTTTTGAACTTTTTATTTGGGTACATGCGGTTGGCTATTGGGAGTTTGGGATTTGGGTTGGTAAATTTTTCTGTGGCTAATCTGCAAATTAGTATAAAAGGTTTGGAATTTGGATTTGGGTACACAGATTTCTGTGAATTTTTGGGATTTGGCTTGGTGCTTTGTTAGTATAAAAGGTTTTTTTTTCTTCTGATTGTGG
>CM031085.1:17189014-17204977 GCA_018257905.1 Gillenia trifoliata | reverse complement strand
TACAGTTTTTACATACAGCTTTTACTTATCTGTCTTTATTTTTATGTACGTTTGAGCGTGGGAGTTTCTTGGCTATAACAAGTTATACCTAAATCCCATCTCAAACTATCTCTGGTATAACATCAAGAGAATAAAAGTCCTTAATAGGCAAGGCAAATAACGAACCTAACAGTTCATATATATATATATATATATAAGGCGCCAATCCGACGAACGGAGGTCATATTACTTGTGGCGCAAGTATCTAATAAACAACACATCTTTCTATTGGCAGAGCCAATAGTGGCACGCCTGACAAACACCAAAGACAACACAAGGCCTCGCGAGCATCCCTCCGAAGGGATAGGAGCTGAGCCTGTTGGAACAGGTGCCAAGTAGAAAGGTTCGGGACTAGCGACCGGGCCGACTCGATATATTCCGAGCCTGCACCTCCGCAAAAGGCTGCGCGAACATATTTTTGGCACGCCCGGTGGGACTCTTTGCTTGACGTTTTATGCCCAAGCATAAAGGAGAGAGTAGAAGAAGCTTATCGTCTCAAATACAGCTTCAGATGACGGGAAAAGACGCCACGTCTATCCCGACAGACTTGGGTCAGACTTCACCTGAGACCCAAGCCTCCAGCCAGACACCCAAGAGTAGCATGGAGGAACTCCAGTCCTCCATGATCCAGATGATGAAGACCATGGAAAGAATGGCTTTGGACAACCGAACAGATATCAGAAATCTGTGTACTTCATCCAATAATGTCCAGAACAAGATTGACCAGGGTTTTTCAGTCCTTTCTAATCAGCTGACTGGATTGAAAGGATCGTCTGAGAAGCCGGTATTGAACATGGGTGGAATGGAGTCGTTCAAGCCATTCATACTTCCAGCAGAGAGTCTACCTCTCAAGGGCAGGTTGGAAGAAGGTAGCAAGGGATTCGTCACCCCTAATCCGATGGCACAGGACCTTTCATCTGAGGAAAGGTTGGAGATGCCCAACACTTCGCTAGTAACCGGGGAAAGCCTGTTTCTGAATCCTGTAGATGGCACAACTAGTGGAGCCCAGAAGGGAAAGCCGGGGAAATATATTCCTAAGAAGACGGAGCCTGAAAAGTTTCCTGGCGGTTTCCCTCAGAAGGGAAGACCTGCTTTCACTCAGAGAGCAGGATGGGGAAGAGCACAACCACAAAAGCCACATATGGCTGGAAGGGGAGGCTTTAACCCCAATACATGGAGAAATCCTGACATTGAGCATAGTTCGGATGGAAGTCAGGGAGGTCTCCAATATGGACAAGAAGATCCCGACCTGGTGTTATTGCCTGAAGAAGGCGATAATGCCGGGTTGAGAAACGAGATAGCCGAGTTGAGACGGCTAATTCTCAGGGTGTCAGGCCAGAAGTGGCCACCAATCAAAGGCCAGTATATCAGAAACCGTATCCGGCCTATATCGATGAACTGAACCCCTTCCCGATGAACTTCAAGGTTCCTAACTTCCCTACTTACAATGGGGAAGATTCATCGGCATCATCTTTGGAGCACATTAGGAAGTACTCCAACCAATGCGTGGCATTTGAAGACAATCCCAACTTCAAGCTCTGTTTATTCGGAAATTCATTAGTCGGGATGGCGTCGCATTGGTATTCCCATTTGGCTCCCAATTCTATCCGAAGTTGGGACCAGATGGAAGCAGCCTTCCATGATCAATTTTACAGGATGGAGCCAGAAGTCACAATTAATGACCTGGTGGAAGTTAAACAGTCTGATCATGAAACCACGGAAGACTTCGTCATGAGGTTCAAACAGACCAAGATGAAGTGTAAGTTCCCCATCAGCAATGACCAATCTGTGGTCATAGCTCAAAGGGCGTTGAAAATCTCCCTGTGTAAAAAATTTGGAGATGTCAAGTTCAACGACCTGCAGGAGATAGTGGTGGCTGCTACTAAATATGAGAGGCTGTTGGCAGAAGAATCCCAGCACAAGCACTCCTCCAAAGTGCCTTTCTTCAGGAAACCTGCTGTAAATCACCTGGATTTTGAATTTATCGAGCATTCCGATAGTTCAGGTGATGTCTTTGAAGAGCTGGAGATTTCTGCGGTCGAGATGGTTCCACCAACCACCCCAATGATCATCAAAGGGTTGGTGAAACCAGTGAAGGACCAAAGGGCTGCCTTAGAAGCGGGAGGCTATATTCCCAACAAGCCCCCTAAGTTCCAGAGCTATACGTTTGACCTTACTAAAACGTCCGAGATTTTCGACGAATTAGTAAAGAACAGGTGCATCAGGCTGGATCCAGCAAAAAGGATACCCAAGCCTGAGGAACTAAAAGGGAAGAAATATTGCAAGCCCCATGGCTCTTGGAATCACAGTACCGTGAACTGCGTGTCGTTCCGGGATTGGATCCAAGAGATGATTAACAAGGGGAAGTTGGTCTTGGAGAAGCCCCAAGCCACTATGATGGTAGAAACTGAACCCTTTCCAGAAGTTCCAGTAAGTATGGTGAACTTAAATTGGCCAAGAAGTGGCCAAAGAAAGGAAACCTTGGACCTTGGAAAGGGGAAAAGTTCTGCAAGCGCCAGTCGGGATGTGAGAATTGAATCTCAACCCGACAGACCTAAGGCGTTCATCAAGGGAGGAGTTGTGCTGTGCAGTAAGTGTAAATGTGAGTGCGAACTCCAGATTCCTGCTCCTGGGTCAATAATAGACCAGGACCTGGTCCGAAAACAGGAAGGGTTGAGACTCAAGGAAATGAAGAGTCCAGCTAGAAATTATGGTCCATATAGTCCTAGAGGAGCACTTCCCCGGAGCAGTATCTTTGAGCGGATTGGGGGCATAAAGAGAAGAGCTCAACAGGATGTTCCCCAATCATCAAGCAGACTACCATCAACCTCGGAAACCAGAAGATGGGTTCCAAGGCCAGTGCAAGAACGACTCACGCGCCCAAGAGAAGTCTTAAGGGTGAAAATCCCTAAAGAGGCGGTGAAAACTCCCATCCCGACTAAGGTGGAAAAGCTAGTCGAGGTAGATGGAAGATGGTATAGGGCCGGAAAAAACGGCCGGGCTGAAGAAGAGCTGTCTAGAACAGCTAAAAGGAAGATACAGAGAAGGTATGGAGCACATATGCGGTCCCAGACTGATACCTCAGAGGCCTCCACCAGCCAGGCCAATGTTAAACCGAAGCCAACGGTTCCGACAGCCAAGGCCAAACCGACAGCAGATCAGAAGGCCAAGGCTAAAGTGGTGACTACCCAGAAGGCAAGGGTAGTGCAAACTTATGTCCCTGTTAAGGGGCAGAAATCCAACCCGATGGAGCATGAGAAACCAGTGGATGGTGTCCATGTCGACACGATCAGAGTAAAACCGATGGAGGTGGAGGCTAGAGAGTTTTCACAATCGAGAGCCATGGATGTGGGAATCCAGTTTGGGTCAGTAGATATGATTGAAGAAGTCACTACTGAACCTGAACAGTTGTTAGACTATGGCTCCGATCCCGACGAGATGCTTCCGGTACAAGCTAATGAAGAAGCCTTTCAGAGGGCCATTGAAGAAGAGGAATCAGAGCAGTGGCTAAGGAGTTTAACTGCTGACAATGAGGCCAGACGAGCGGATCGGGAAGGTGAGAAAGAATGTGAAACCAATGATGAGTCTCCTAACTTGATCATCAATATGGTTTTTGTCCTTTCTTCAGCCTTCCATGCTGAACCCGATCAGGGGGGAACACTCGAGGGAGATTATATCTCGAGTGATCCTTCTATTTCATTGATCACTGTGTCTGAAGGGCAAGAAGAAGATTTGAGTGTCGAGCCTCAATCTTCGGATGGAATCTTAAATAAATCATGGCGGGTTTATGACGATCAGATGATCTTTGCAAGGCCAAACCAACAAATGGCTGCGCATATGAGGCCCATCTATATAACAACTCATGTGGAAGGAGTTCCCTTTCCAAGGGTGATGATAGATGGAGGGGCTTCAGTCAACGTCCTGCCGGTGAAAATGCTGAAAAGGCTAAATCTGACCCAAGCAGATTTGATGCCTACAGAAAGCTCGGTGTCCAACTTCTCTGGGGGCATTACCAAAACCTATGGTGTTGTACCCTTGGAGGTTGACTTGGGATCGAAGAAGATTATGGTGGTCTTCTTTGTTGTGGAAAGTACTTCTGTGTATAGTGCTTTACTGGGAAGGGACTGGATACATCAGTCTTTATGTATACCTTCCACACTACACCAACAGATTGCCATTTACCATGAAGAACCTTCAGAAGGTTCGGAAGGGTTCTGGGAACCGGTACAGGCCGACCCACGGCCAGTCTTCCCGACAGCCAGTATTTCAGAGGCAAACTTCTATAATCCGTACATGGGGGCATACCGATGCACGGGAGCTGATAAAGACGGCCGCCCTACACAGGTGACGGCCCGAAAGCTCTTGGAATCGGGTGTATCAATGACCCAGGAAGAATGGGACCGACCATTCTTGATCCCTAGCCTCCGATCTTTATGATAGGAACAGCCAACAAAAATAGAGATCGAGTGATGGCTATCCGATCACTGATCCAAAGGCTGGGAGAGTACGGAAAAGATAGGCGGGCACTTAAAAGGATTTCATCCAGGGAAGAGGATGTAAATCACGCCAGTGCCTCAGTAATCACGGAAGATGTCATGAAAGCCTTAGATATATCAGCTATCGAGACTGAAGCACAGGCAGCTGAGTATACGTATGATTTGGATTGGCCGGATGACCTTGAGCCAAGCTTTGACATGTCAGAGTTTGTTTCAAGTGAACCAGATCAACCATTGCCAGAAGTCCAAGATCCCTTAGAAACCATTGAGTTGGGGACCGAAGATGATCCAAGGCCAATTCGAATCAGTATCCTGCTGTCCAGTGAGTATCGGGTAGAGCTGATCAAGTTGTTAACAGAGTTCAAGGACTGTTTTGCATGGCATTATGATGAGATGCCAGGGCTGGATCCAGCTTTGGTGGAGCATACAATGCCAATCAAAGAAGGATACAAGCCAGTCCAGCAAGCAGCGAGACGAATGTCTAAGGAAATAGAAGAAAAAGTCCAGGAAGAGATAAAGAAATTGTTAAAGGCAAAATTTATTAGACCAGCCAAATATGTGGAATGGCTGGCTAATATTGTACCTGTAATAAAGGTTTTGACTAAGGCAATAAGAGTTTGTGTCGATTATAGAAATATTAACGATGCTACTCCTAAAGATTTTTATCCGATGCCTATGTCAGATATGTCTATCGATGCAACAGCCAATCATATGATTCTATCCTTTATGGATGGAAATGCTGGTTATAATCAAATCAGAATGGCTGAAGCAGATATTCATAAAACTGCCTTTAGATGTCCTGGCCATATTGGAGCTTTTGAGTATGTAGTCATGCCCTTCGGACTGAAAAATGCCGGGGCTACATACCAAAGAGCCATGAATGCTATCTTCCACGACCTCATCGGTCATAACTTAGAAGTCTATATCGATGACGTAGTAGTCAAATCTAAAACCGATGTAGAACACCTAACAGATTTGAGACAAGTGCTAGAAAGGATGAGGTCCCACAAGTTAAGGATGAACCCGAAGAAATGTGCCTTTGGAGTAAGGGCAGGCAACTTCTTAGGATTTTTGGTTCATCAAAGAGGAATAGAGGTAGATAAGAATAAAGCCAAGGCAATCATAGATGCACCCTCGCCAAGAAATAAAAAGGAGCTTCAAATGTTGCTTGGAAAGATTAATTTCTTGAGAAGGTTTATTGCGAATTTGGCTGGAAAGCTTAAGCCTCTATCTCCGCTGCTAAAGCTCAAAGAAACTGAAAAGTTCAGATGGGAAGTCGGTCACCAGAAGGCTTTTGATGAGATTAAGCAGTACATGGCTAAACCACCTGTTCTGATGCCACCAAAGAAAGGGAAACCTCTTAAGCTGTACATATCAGCTTCGGAGGAATCTATTGGCAGTCTTCTAGCCCAAGACAACGAGGAGGGCAAGGAGCAGGCGGTTTACTACTTAAGCAGAAGTTTGACTGATGTGGAAACCAGATACACACCAATCGAGAAGCTGTGCTTAGCTTTGTATTTTACATCGGTCAAACTTAGGCATTACATGTTGCCATACACAGTCCACATAATTGCCAATACGGATGTGGTTAAATACATGTTATCCAAGCCAATGATGGCTGGTCGGATTGGAAAATGGATGTTGGCTCTGTCAGAATTCTGCTTCCAATATGTGCCTCAGAAGGCTATTAAAGGACAAGCTATTGCAGACTTTTTGGCATCCCATCCAAGCAATCCGATAGTATTGAAAGAGCAACCTCCTAAGATATCGGAAGCAGCAGTATCCAGTCTGCTAATCCGAAAGGAAAAGGATGCTTCTTTTGAGATTTCCAAGAATATAGCCAGTTTATGGCTTACACCTTGGAAGCTGTTCTTTGATGGATCCTGCACGAATAGAGCCTCGGGTGCAGGAATAGTATTAGTTAGTCCTAAAGGCGATTATTATCGTTATTCATTTCACCTAGATTTTGATGGCCTGACTAACAACCGAGCCGAATATGAAGCACTCATAATCGGATTGGAAATACTAATGGAACTGGGGGCACCAAGCGTGGATATATTCGGAGATTCCGAGTTAGTCATCAACCAACTTACTGGCGAATACAAGTGCAAAAATTTGGTGATGGCTAGTTATATGAGTGCCGTCGGATTCTTGATAAAAACCTGGGAGGACTGCATTACGGCAGAACATATCCCTAGAGAGGAGAATTTGGCTGCCAATGATATGGCCCAGATTGCCTCTGGAGTGCAAGATCAGTTTGGCCAATCCAATGAATGGGTTGAGGTTCAAACAAGGTCACTTCCTTTTGTATTCGATAGAGAATTTGAAATGGATGTTATGATTATCGAACCCGAGGTTGAAGATTGGAGGGTTCCACTGTTGAAATATCTTAATAATCCATCAATACAGACGGAAAGAAAGCTTAGGACTCAAGCTTCAAACTATTCAATATGGGACCAAGCTCTAGTAAGAAAAACACCAGATGGGTTTCTACTACGATGTTTGGGAAATATCGAGTCCATGAGAATAATGGCTGAAGTACACGAAGGAGTATGTGGTGCTCATCAGGCTGGAGTCAAAATGCGTTGGCTAATCCGAAGGTATGGCTATTTTTGGCCAAGAATGGAAAAGGATTGCCAGGATTATGCCAAAGGATGCGAAGAGTGCCAGAAGCATGGACCTCTTCAGCATGTTCCAGCCATCCCGATGAATCCAGTAGTAAGGCCATGGCCCTTCAAGGGCTGGGCCATGGATTTCATTGGACAGATATATCCTCCTTCGTCCAAGGGACATACTTTCATTATAGTAGCTACGGACTATTTCACCAAGTGGGTAGAGGCTGTGGCTGTCAAGAAGATCACTTATGCAGAGGTCATCAAGTTCATAAAAAGCAAGATTTTACACAGATATGGGATACCAGAAACTATCGTGACTGATAGAGGTCCATCCTTCATATCTAAGGAAACGATGGAGTTTGCAGAGGAGTTTAAAATTAAACTCATACAATCCAGTCCTTACTATCCACAATCTAATGGCCAGGCCGAAGCAAGCAACAAAGTCTTGGTAAACATCATCAAGAGAATGACTGATGATAATCCAAGGAAGTGGCATGAGAAGTTGGGAGATACTTTGTGGGCCTATCGGACCTCTAAAAGGTCCGGTACAGGGACTACACCGTTTGCTCTAACTTATGGCCAAGATGCAGTGCTCCCGATGGAGATTAATGTAATGTCTCTGAGAGTTCAAAACCAATATGGTTTACACTCAGATGAATATTTACAGGCTATGTGCTAAGAGGTGGAAAATTTAGATGAGAATCGGCTGGAGGCTTTGAATAAGATCTTAGCAGGCAAGCAGTCCGTGGCTAGAGCATACAATAAAAAGGTCAAGGGAAAAACTTTCCAACCCGATGAGTTGGTATGGAAGGCCATCCTACCATTTGGAACCCAAGTTAAAGGGTTTGGAAAGTGGAGCCCGACCTGGGAAGGACCCTTCTTGATTGATCAAGTAATCGGGAAAGGAGCATACAAGCTGAGATCGGTAGAAGGAGTTCAGCAACAACATTCCATCAATGGAAAGTTTCTGAAGAAATATTTCCCAACTTTATGGGATGTTAGACATATTTATTTGGAACAATCCGACTAACGGGTTTGTTATGGTTTTGTTTGAACAATGTCAAGATAAGAGAATAAACTTATTTTTATTATAAAACGAGAATTGTTCTTCATATCTACAAACAAACTACAAGGAAGGAAAGCCAAAATCTAGAGAGCGAGCAAAAAGTTTACATTGTTCAAACTCTGCCCTAATTCTAGCTTCCAATATCTTTGGTTTATGGGCTTCACTCCCTTTTTCCTTCAACTGAGCAGTCATCTCTTGAAGTTGAACTTGAAGAGGAGATATGACTTCAAGTTTAACCCTCAAGCGTTCCTCCAATTCCGATTGTTTGGCCTTCAAGCGATTAATTTCAGCCAGCAGAGCTTCCAGCTCATCACCGATTATAGAACATTCTTCCACTGAGGAATGAAGCTGGGAAGATCTCTCTGAGTGAGCACTGATGAAGGACTGGGCTGCCCGTGCCTTATTGGTTGCCTCCTCAAAGTCTCGATGTGCTTGACCAATAATGGTCAAGCAAGAAAGGAAGGAACTGTGATCGAACTTAGGAAGCAAACCGACTCGTGCCAATAAATCGATGGCATCTTTAATTTGTTGGGCCGACTCAGCTACTGCATCCATGTCAAAGTTTTGGTTAACCCAAGACTTCACTGTGTTCTTGGCATCTTCGATATCTCTTTGGGGAGTCTTGGGAGGAGGTCCACTGCTTAACCTTTTTAACTGGGCTAGCTGAAGGAGGACTGAAGGTTTAGACCCAGAAGAGGGGCCTTCTTGAGTAACGGCCACTGATGGTCCTGCAACCTCAACCGGTTGAGTTCCCCCAAAGGACGTTAGAACCTCAGCAGCACTTGAGGCAGTTGGGGAAGGTTCAACCTGAGAAAGGGAGACCACATATATCAGCATTAGAAAAAGCTTCTCGAGATAGAAAATAATAGAGAAGAGTAGTTCAATATACCTCTTCAACTATTTGCTGCTCTGAGGAGGTTGACATATCCCAACCACTGATGGTCGGGATAAGCACAGTCCTTCCCGTTTCTTCAGGGATTATGGCCTGAGCATCGGGTTGAACCACTGGACTTGATGGTATGGCAACCCGATCAACAGGAGACACTTGAGGACTTGAGGGAAGGACTGGAGGTTCTTCTTGCACAAGTACCAAGGCCCGTTCCAGATTTTCAGGCGAGGAAGATATTGGCTGAGGAGAGGTTCCTGCAGTCTCTGGAATTGGTTCTTCTTCCCCGGTTGGCTCAACAGGGACCTAAAGAGCAAATAAAATATCAACCCAAAGCTTGAGCCACAAGATTACTAACAAATGAAGATTGATCGGGTTAAATGTTTACCTCTGGCAAAGGAGGGCTAGCTTCCCTATGGCTTCTGCTCTTATGTTTTTTCTTTTGAGGAGAAAAGCCAGTCTGGGAAGGTTCAGCTGAACCAACCGGAACCAATGGTTCTCCTAAGAAGCGGGCACTATAGATTTCCAGGCGCCTTTCCATTTGGAGAAGCTTTTCTGGAAAGGAAGGGGCAGCTCCAGCAGATGGCCTCTCTACAGCCAAGGGTGTAGGGACATTGGTGTCAATGCCCATGAAATTCTCAGGATAGAGAGGATCTCGAGCCTGAAGTGCTTCGGGAACCACAAATGGGTCCGGAAGACTATCATCCTACATCAGAATTAAACTGGTTAAGTGTTTGGTCTGACAAGGAAAATAATCGGATTGGTATATCCTTTAAAGGATCAGGCCAATACCTGAGGAGTTGTTTCCTTGGGGGCAGCAGTTGACCCTTCTGATATATCCTCCTCTCCAATAGTTCTTCGTTTCCGTTTTGATGGCCTATCTGTAAAGGCAAGATCAAAAAGTTAGTAAAAATTAAGGAAACCATTGATGGTTTGTCTGAAAGAGGAAAGACTTACTGAAGGGAGGAGATGCCGCAGTTGCTTCAGCAATTGGACTTGCAGGAGCAGGAGGAGGAGTTGGAGATGGAACCTCGGGTTCCCGCTGAATGTTTTGTCGGATTGGAGCCGAGGGCCGGTCTTCACGGCTCTTAGTCCTTGCTTCCGCCATCTTTTCCTTATCCTTTTTGGAAGGTCGGGATGGACCAACTGGGGGCAGGACTACTTGTTGGACTTCATCATCACCATCATCACCAAAAACATTTTCGGTGTCATTGCTATCGTAAGGAGGAATGCCAACTGAAAAAATGAAAGGAGGTGGTCAGTTACCCAGAAAAAAGGGTCATCCCGATAAACGGGATGAAACTAATTTGATCATGGATTGGATCGAGAACTTACCAATAAGAACCTTCCGATTCTTGATGACCAAATCCCGAGATAGCTTCCTCTGGTAATCAGCACTCATATCACCCCCGATGTCGAAATGTTGAAAGAGGCGACGGTTGGCTTGGAGGGGGTGTTCGGGAAACCGTTCGGCGAATTGGGCCTCCCACCAAGTGTCAAAGGCCTGGGTGCATTGAACGTTGAAGGTATCGGGTTTGACCCAAGCCTTCTGAATGATGAACAGGTTCCTCCTAGCTCCAACTACTTGGGCATCGGATGGCTTCTTAACTCGGAAGGAGGTCGCCCCATTCAAGCTATCGAAAAATAGTCCCGGGATGGTTTGAAGCAAACCAAACTACCGGCAGAGGAAGTTGGGATGATAGACCTCCACTCCGTGGGTGTGTCGGGATGCACGACCCACTCCCCAGGAAAGGTCTCGGGGGTAGATGCAACTGAAGAAATGGTGGGCAAAGGTTTGGTCGGTTCCCAAACCTTCAAGAAAGGATCTATCTGCAAACCAAGGATAGGTCCTGGTAGCAGATACTGCCCACTCACTCATTGTCCTCGTCTTACACTCGCCAAAATAAAACATGTAGGCGGCAGATGGGAGATTCATTGCAGCTGAAGCCTTCAGTTCGAGTGCAGGGACAATGTCATCCCTGAAGCTGATGCCCGGAGCCCTAAGATCGGGAAAGTACCACTGGAGCCATATCTGCAGCATCCAGGTGGGCCCGTTGAAGTTCAAAAACAATGGCTTGGGGCAGGTCATCTTGTGCATCATATGATATATATGAGCCAAGACAAAGGGACCCATGGCCAGGTCATTGAAGGAATGGAGAGCAGACGCCAAGGGGAACCATTCCGACTTAACGCATTTGGATGCGTTTGGAATAAGAAACCTGCTCAGGAAATAGACCAGGAAATGGACATGTTCCCGAGCAGGGTCTTGTGCAAACCGATCAGCATAATACCTTGGATAACTGCCAAAGGCAGTGTGATCGCTGAAGTTGGGTTCGGGTTCAACCTTGAAGAACTGTGAGCGGGTTGCTTCTTTGGCTTGGGCAGTCTGGATGTAAGCGTCACTCCAGTCTCCTGTGATATCCACCACCCTTCCCGATGGGCGAAGACCAAATAGCTGGGCCATGTCCAAAACTGTGGGAGACATAGGACCACACCTAAAATCAAAGGTGTTGGTGGTGGTGTTCCAGTACATGGCGGCGGAGAAAACCAAGCCGAGATCCGCTGCCTGAGGAATCTTGGTCATCTGGATCAAATAATAAATGCCGTTGCTGCGCCATTGATCCCCGAAGCGAGGTGCCAACTTGTCGACCCAATCGGACCATGTGAGGCCCATATTCCGTCGATCGGATTCAGCTCCGTGAACATATGGGGACGGGAAACCCCTTTCCACCATTTTCCAGGAGGTATTCTCCAGGGTGCGCATGAATGGGTGGGGGCACGTCCAGGGCTTCATGTCAACCCGATCGATGGGTGGAGGAATACCGGGAGATAACCAACAAGGGCCGATGGTGTATGCGTCGTGGAGTGGAGTAAGAACTGATTGGGTATAAGTGTTTGGGGGGCAGGCCTGAAGGGCCGCCACCCATTTCTTTTTGAGATCGGCAAGGCGTTCGCCGGTGACATACTGGGGTTCCTTAGAGGGGGCCATAGTTAGGTTTTTGGGCGAAAGAGTTTAGGAGAGAAGTGGAGGTTGAAGGTTCGGTTTGGTTGCTGGAGTTTAGTATTTTTCTGAATATCTTCTGAGTTTTGAAAAGGCAATAGATGTCTAGAAATGGAAAAAGGGGTACAATTTGTACTGGGCATAGTTAAGGCAGTTGTGGGTCCCCGTTACTTTTCTCGGAGGTCGTGGGAAGAAGAAACGTTTTAATATTTAATTAATGTTAGTGCGCCAAGAAATGGCGCTTGACATAGATGCACGAAGTCCGAGAAAAAGGTGAACAGTTTTAATTTAGGCTAGCCGACCTTAAAACGGCTAGTGTAAAGTTAAAAAAGGGTAGATCTGGTATTTTCAACCCGAGGGTGTGTTAGGGATGTTGGTCGAAATCAGTGAATTAGTAAAACAATTAAATTATTTTCGGGAGATATTGTTTGAACAAATAGGATAGAAAAATAAACTTGTTTTATTATAGGATAGAAATTGTTCTTACAACCCGACAATAAGCTAAGAAGGAGAAAGTTCATTGATAAGTATACAGCCCTAATTACAACATAGAGTAGAAACTACTAGAGAAACTTTTACATCATTAGCTAGGTGCAGACTTCTGGGTCCTGATTTCTTCATCATCTTCCTCCTAGGTGAAGAAAGACAATAATGTTAATAGGATCTGTATGAATATTGATCCTATTAACTCCTCATATGAAGGGCCTGGAACGCCGGATGCCATCCCGCTCCCACAACTCTGTAGCATCGTTCTTGTACGCCAGACAGAGGAGTTGGAGCGGAAGGACTGGAGTACTGGAGAATCCCATCCCGACTCATCTCATTCCTGAGATAAAGGAAAGTGAGAAGAGGAAGGAATGGAGGCCAGAGGATAAATGGCCTTGGGGATCCGAGAGAAGTTTACAAAGGATCCCCAAGAGATTACGCACAAACTCCAGACTTATGGCAAGGACGGGGCATGGTGGAATCCCCATTAGTAAACCAGTCATTGGTAACAAGGGTGTATGAGGATATGAAAAACAGTCGATGAGAACAAGCCTTAAGGGCATGTTCTCATTTTTGTAAGGATTGTGCAAGACTAATGACTTGGATGGAGGATTCCCTTTCATCACTAAGGATGAAGGATGAGGAGGAAAGGATTGAATATTAGATGATACCAAGAATGGTGTTGCTAGTATTGATTCTGTAACTCAGAAGATACAAGTATAAATAGAGGGTATTCTGAAGAATTTCAAGGATACGGGGGATTACCAAGGGATTTTGGATTTGACCAAGCCAGTTATGACGCCTTTATTTGATGGTCATTTCCAAGATTTGGATAAGGATTACAGATTCGAAAATCTGAAAACAGAGTTCTCGAGGAGTTTAAACTTGACTAAAGCCGAGAATACAAACGGCTTCAATAAGTTTAAGGGGGCAACTGTTTACACTGAAAAATACCCTTTGGATTTGAAAGACTTAGTTGGGATTACTGACTAATGGGCTGAGCCTAAAGAGAGAAGCCCAGCCCAAATCCGAACATATTTTTGACTAAAGGAGGAAAAGGAAATATCTGCTCTGCTAGAGTGCTCAAGTACCTATGCCTACCCTGATAAAGAACATTCAATGCAAAGATATTGGCGGCATGGAAAAGGCATTCAGGGGATGGCTGAATCCAGATGACAATGACCAATTGAGTTGACAACAGTCACGTGGGACATCCAGCTGTCCATATACCTTTTGAGCCATGGCTTATAACTGAGTGTTGGATTGGGCCTAACCCAAAGGCCCAGCCCAAACTAGTAAAGTAAAACAGAAAGGAGTCTGAACAGCATTTAATGCAAATCACTGGGCAAATTGGAGGGAAACAGACTACGAATAAAGAACCCTTTCTCAGTGGGAGTAGGCTGATCAGACCAAGTGATGTTCTTCTTCTTCTCAACAGAGGACAGTGGCAGGGATGACGTGGATTTCTTGCTGGCCTATATAAACAAGGAGAAGATGCAGAAATAGAGACACTCAAACCAAATCAAAACAGAACTCACACGTTCAACCCAACAGGAAGAAACCTCTGAGGAAAATCCTCAAGCTCTTTCACAGATAAAAGATCTTCATCTTTATCTGAGACTCTCATTCGCACTACTTGTGTAGCTTGCGACTTTGAGAAGATCAAAGGCCAGTCACCCAGGATAATATATCCAAACTCCCCACGAGGAGTAGTGTTTTGCTCTGCTATCCAACCTACTTGGCGATAGTATTGATTTGAATCTTGGACCAGAGGGTCTTTGATTTGTTTTTTCCTTAGGAACCAATATCCTAAACCCTTCCCGATAAGCTTAATAGACCATCCCGATGGAACTAAAACCATCCCGACAGGCTGTTATTCAAGCTTTGACGAACATGAAATGTAATAAAATGGATATTACCTTTAATTAATGTCTTTTACATTCAGTCTTTTAATTACAAGTCTTTATATTCAGTTTTTACTTTAAGTCTTTACATACAGTTTTTACTTACAGTTTTTACATACAGCTTTTACTTATCTGTCTTTATTTTTATGTACGTTTGAGCGTGGGAGTTTCTTGGCTATAACAAGTTATACCTAAATCCCATCTCAAACTATCTCTGGTATAACATCAAGAGAATAAAAGTCCTTAATAGGCAAGGCAAATAACGAACCTAACAGTTCATATATATATATATATATATAAGGCGCCAATCCGACGAACGGAGGTCATATTACTTGTGGCGCAAGTATCTAATAAACAACACATCTTTCTATTGGCAGAGCCAATAGTGGCACGCCTGACAAACACCAAAGACAACACAAGGCCTCGCGAGCATCCCTCCGAAGGGATAGGAGCTGAGCCTGTTGGAACAGGTGCCAAGTAGAAAGGTTCGGGACTAGCGACCGGGCCGACTCGATATATTCCGAGCCTGCACCTCCGCAAAAGGCTGCGCGAACATATTTTTGGCACGCCCGGTGGGACTCTTTGCTTGACGTTTTATGCCCAAGCATAAAGGAGAGAGTAGAAGAAGCTTATCGTCTCAAATACAGCTTCAGATGACGGGAAAAGACGCCACGTCTATCCCGACAGACTTGGGTCAGACTTCACCTGAGACCCAAGCCTCCAGCCAGACACCCAAGAGTAGCATGGAGGAACTCCAGTCCTCCATGATCCAGATGATGAAGACCATGGAAAGAATGGCTTTGGACAACCGAACAGATATCAGAAATCTGTGTACTTCATCCAATAATGTCCAGAACAAGATTGACCAGGGTTTTTCAGTCCTTTCTAATCAGCTGACTGGATTGAAAGGATCGTCTGAGAAGCCGGTATTGAACATGGGTGGAATGGAGTCGTTCAAGCCATTCATACTTCCAGCAGAGAGTCTACCTCTCAAGGGCAGGTTGGAAGAAGGTAGCAAGGGATTCGTCACCCCTAATCCGATGGCACAGGACCTTTCATCTGAGGAAAGGTTGGAGATGCCCAACACTTCGCTAGTAACCGGGGAAAGCCTGTTTCTGAATCCTGTAGATGGCACAACTAGTGGAGCCCAGAAGGGAAAGCCGGGGAAATATATTCCTAAGAAGACGGAGCCTGAAAAGTTTCCTGGCGGTTTCCCTCAGAAGGGAAGACCTGCTTTCACTCAGAGAGCAGGATGGGGAAGAGCACAACCACAAAAGCCACATATGGCTGGAAGGGGAGGCTTTAACCCCAATACATGGAGAAATCCTGACATTGAGCATAGTTCGGATGGAAGTCAGGGAGGTCTCCAATATGGACAAGAAGATCCCGACCTGGTGTTATTGCCTGAAGAAGGCGATAATGCCGGGTTGAGAAACGAGATAGCCGAGTTGAGACGGCTAATTCTCAGGG